>JAVTVY010052839.1:0-26327 GCA_036873755.1 Hanleya hanleyi | reverse complement strand
TACGCCAGTACTATATGCTCCGTCATTGTCAGTACGTGAATGGTACCAGATTTCACTGTCTCTCGTATTTATAGGGAGAACCCCGTGAGATCAAAGGATCAGGTGGTCATGTCATTGGGCTGACTGAGTGTAGCGGGGCAATCAATGGCATCGTCGTCGGGTTCATGTAGTTGTTCATGGGGTTCAGCCATTGGCCCCGCGGCTTCATCACGGATTTTTTCTTCTTCTTCATCGTTCTGGCCCGTCATGTGTGTGTGTGGGTGGCTTCATGAGGTGACCCTGTCATTCCAGCCTCTGCGCATTCTATACATATAGTATTTTCTCCATCCGCTTTTTTTTCATTAGGTTCATCTAGTGCGTGTTCGATAGCATGAGCCCATGCCAATTGGTGGGGTGATCGATCGTCGGGTATAAATAACTGGTCCACCAGAGGGCCTATTTTCTCCAAGGCTGACCACAGAGAGGGAGTTAGGAGGAAACTTCGAGCCGGCTCTTGGTAGCGTCCCACCCGTGGGTAGAGCGCAGTATGGTATACGTAGTTGGCCTTGTCCAGGTGGATCAGGTGTCCGTCTAACTCTCCGCTCAACACCCGTTTAAACTTAGTCCACCCATCACGCTGTAGTGTCACCGTATTCGATAAAGTCTCAGGGGACGCCCTCCAATCCCCGCCACTATCTTCCACCAGAGTCACATAATCTTCATAAACGTATAATCCCACCTGGTAAGGTGTAAGGGGGAGGATGGCTCGTAGGACGGATGACATGCTTGGTCCAAATGTCGAACGGTGAATGACACACACTCTGTCTGACCCTGGTATTTATAGTGTCAATACCACAGCGCCAGGGTGAATAGGGCACAGACTAGTATGAGGCCAACCAGCCGGTGCTGGTTGCGGCGTGAGCGCTCGTGGTCCATAGCCCGAGCATCAAGGATGGCTGTCATAGTCCAGTAGTGGTGAGTGATGGCACGCCTCTCCATCGAGTGCACTCTGTGGAGGACCGCTTCTGTGAACTCGTTCAGGATCTGGCGTCGTCCCTCGTTGTCGTCGCCATCTGCAAACATGGACCGGACCACTGCTCGGTAACCGTGAATGAATTCACCACGGTGGCATACTGTAAAATGCGAGTCGCATGGGGCTGGGTCTCCGCCATGGCTCTGTAGAAATGAAGGTGTGGGATCCAGAGGGACGTGTTTTATAGACCAGATGTAGCTCTACGGGTATAGTCCGTGATACGTACTATTCTGATGGGTTAGTCCAAAAAAAAGGGAGCAACAACAACAACACAGATTACAGATCAATCCTTTTATTATGCGTGAACAACATAGAAATGCATGTACTGACCTGTCTGTGGGAGGTTTCCCACAATGGCGTTCACCTTCGCGTCTTTTCGTGTACGTCCGTGTCTTTTCGCTAAAGTCCGTGTATCTTCGGTAAAGTCCGTAGGCATTGGGCAAGGAAGCTTTTTCCCGAGACCGAATCACCGCCAGACATGACTGCATCACCGCGGATGAATACATTCTTGCACTCACTCACACCACAGGTCGAGTGAGGTATCAAATTGAAGCATAGGTGAAGGAGCATTTAATGGACTGGGTGTGGAGTTGACATATCGATAAAAAATGGATATGACCTTGAACTGATCACGTGACCTCCCCGTGAGGGAAAAACCCCAGAACCAAGTCAGTACATGCATCCCATAGTCCCAGGTCACGCCCGATTCACGCAGACCGGAAGTGACGTCATACACCTGCGCACAACCGTGATGGAAAAAACCCAGAACCAAGTCAGGACATGCATTCCACACAGGCAGAATGCAGGCAGGCAGACAGGAAGGCAGGCAGGTAGGAGGGCTGGCTGGCTGGCTGGTTGATCAAGTCAGGTCAGGTAAGTCAGATTGAATACACCCCTTTCCCTAAAAATAGACTCCTTTTATACATTTTACTACTCGCGGCCATCTTGTACCCACCTCCCACATCATGACACTGGCGGCCATCTTGTACCCACCTCCCACATGGCGGCCATCTTGTACCCACCTCCCACATCTTCCACTGGCGGCCATCTTGTACCCACCTCCCACATCTTCCACTGGCGGCCATCTTGTACCCACCTCCCACATCTTCCACTGGCGGCCATCTTGTACCCACCTCCCACATGGCGGCCATCTTGTACCCACCTCCCACATGGCGGCCATCTTGTACCCACCTCCCACATGGCGGCCATCTTGTACCCACCTCCCACATGGCGGCCATCTTGTACCCACCTCCCACATGGCGGCCATCCTGTACCCACCTCCCACATGGCGGCCATCTTGTACCCACCTCCCACATGGCGGCCATCTTGTACCCGCCTCCCACATCTTGCACTGACTGACACTGGCGGCCATCTTGTACCCACCTCCCACATCTTGCACTGACTGACACTGGCGGCCATCTTGTACCCACCTCCCACACATCACGCATGCGCACACCGCCCCAATACCGCCCCATTTTTTTTCTGCGCACACTTATGACGTCACACAAGGTTCTGCGCATGCGCAGTGAGGCGCTACTTCGCCAATTTAGCCTTTGTATACTACTTATACAGTTTCTTTTTCATTTTATGTAAATATCTATTTATAATAGTTTTTAGAATATAGTGGTTATCAGATGTGCGCCTTTTACTCCTGAATCCAGACTGATTGTCTGAAAGAAGGTTGTTATCATTAATGTAAGAGTTGAGTCTTGTGTTTAGTATACTAGCAAATAATTTCCCAAGGCAACTGGAAATTGTAATGCCTCTATAATTTTGTGGTTCAAATTTACTCCCTTTTTTAAATAAAGGTTTAATATAGCCTTCTGTCCAGGAATCTGGGATTATCCCACAGTCGTAGATAGTATTAAATAGTTTTGCTAGGGGAGATAATAAGATATCTCGTCCATATTTTAACATTTCATTGTTAATGCAGTCAAGGCCAGCCGATTTCTTTAGTTTAAGGGTTTTTAGTGCTTGCTCTATTTCTTTCGTTTTTATATGCTTGTCTAGTACTGGATTTTGTTGTTGCTCATTTTCTCTTGTTTTGAGTTCATCTAGAAGGCTCTGTGTTATGGTATCCTCGTGTTGCGTGTGTTCAGAGTTAAGCTCACGAAAATGGTTGTAAAGTTTTCCTTTGAAATCTTGAGGGAGGTCCAATTCTTCCTTATTTTGTTTAATCAAGTTATTAATTACTTTCCAGTATTCTTTGGGATCATTATCTTGTAGTATTTCAAGTTTGGAATATAATTCATCTTTAATTATTTTTTCCTGTTGTTTTTGCTTTCTTTTTAATTTCTTTTTAGTGCTCATTAATTTTGATCTGATTTCACTATTGTTAGGGTCTCTGCGGAGTTGTGCTGCTAAGGATCTGAAATGGTTCCTAATATGGGTTATATCCGAGCTATTATCTTTTGTCGTTATTCTTTTCTTCCTATTATTTTTCCTGTAATTTCGTTTGGGTTTGGGAGGAGATATTTTGTTTACTGCGGTTATGAGTATATCGTTTAAAGAGGTGACTGCGTTAGTTATGCTTTCTTTAGAATAACGAATGTCAGTTAACATGAAATTGTGTATCCGATTTTGTGATTCAACTGTCAATAGTTCTCGTATATACTCCATCTTGTTCTCTGTATTAAGCCTGTACGTGTCTGGCATAGGGTGTGTGTTAACACTTTGTATTGAGCTTTTAACCTGACTTTTATAATATTTAAATAAAACTGATATTGAACAATGTACAGAGTGTTGTGTAATTTCTCTAACGTTAAGACTTATTACTTGTTGTGCTGTATTCGGACGGGCTAGAATGTAGTCAATCGCACTGCACCCTTGAGGTGTGAAACAGGTTAATTTACCTGAATAATCACAAGGAGTACGACCATTTAGGATTTTCACTCCTGTGGAAATACAGAGATCAACTAAACATTTGCCATGATGTCTGTTGTTGTTACAGTTATCTTGAGAACACCTCTGTCGATTAACTGAATCTAAAACGTAACAGTCGGGTAATGGGACAAATTTGTCACTATCTTGTATAATATAATCTTCTAACAGGGTACTGTTTATGACTGATCTTGCGTTAGCATCACCCATTAGGAGGATCGTGCCTTTGGTGCTGAACTGGGCAATTTCTGTTTCTAATATATCATACTGGTTGTTATAATATGGTGAGTCAACAGGCGGTATATAAAAACAACATATATAAAGATCTTGTTTCCATCCAAACACTTTGCCTGATAGTTGGACCCATAGGGTGGAGGCATTGTCAGTTGGCACCTCTGTTATAGAAGGATGATATTCATTTTTATAGATAACCAACAGTCCCTAATTTCAACAATTTAAATATAAATAAATATCTTTTCATATGTTTCCACTTCATTTAAGGATTGTTTATACGCATTTTACATTTTTATCTTACTTTCAGAAAAAAAATAAACATGTTGCTGTGGTTTAAATAATTTCCAAATAAATATCTACTTTTGTACTTATGTATACACCTCACCAAAACAATCAATGAATTTGTATTCATGTTACTCAAATAAAAGGCATAAATGATATTAATAAGGGTAAATGACCAAAATGGAATTTATTTGGAAGGGAAATTCGTCGGAAGGGCAAGTGTCTGGAGGGCAAATTGCCTGAAGGGCAAATGACTTAGATCCTCCCAACTCACTCCGTCCTACATTTCCCATCGCCTAACCTCCCTAAGCACAAAGGATATGGACTGACATAATCTAACTCATGTGGAGAAGCAGGCAAATGAATAATCCTCCAATCTATCGAGCAAACAGCTTGTGTCAACAATTCTCCAGAATTATATCCTAATTTTTAATGATTCAACCACCGGTTTTTCGCACAGATACGAGTTGAAGTTATACATGTTAAGATGGAAAAGGTGATATTCAACAAAGGCCTTCCAAGAATGCATTTTCATTTACAACACGCTTGAAACTAAAGTGCTGAAATAACCTTAAGCGTGTCCACAGGGACTACACTTATAAGAGCAGTCACTGAGGACACCCTTAAATGGTTATTTCAACACTGTACGAGTAAGTTTCGATACTTTAGCTTTAAGCGTGAAGAGTTGAACCAAAATGTTCAATGTGTTATCTATTTCACAAAACAGATGGATTTTTTTTGATAATTGGGTAATGCCTTCACGGGAAACGTTAAATATTATGGACATCAGCGACCAATGCAATGTTCAAGTTATAATTGCCTTGGATTATCTTCACAAAATTATCTCATATAGCGGTATATATCTTCCCATATATCTTATACAGGATAAAGTTTATCTTGGTTCTAGACTGGCTTCGTGATTTAACAATAAATTAACATTACACATTAGACAAATACTCGATTTAATGTATGGAGATTTTTTATACTAAAAGCGTATCAGCCAAAGAAGAAGTGTGGTCCCCAAAACGTAATATAATTGTCCATTTTTTGTAATGCATGAAGTGCGAGATGTATTTTGCGATTACAACGAATTGTCTCACCGTTTTACTAAAAGATACAAACATCAACAATCTGTGACATGCTTACAAAACACCACAATATGTGGATTAGATCGTCGTTAGATATCATGATAAGTAAGCATCTTGAACCCCCAAACGGCAGACATCTTTTACGGCTTCCATCAATAGGTAAATTAGAATAAAACAAAACGTGCATCCAGTCTACGGATACTGCACTTCTATATTTGCAGAAGAAGTCCCGGTGTACTTTTCTTTTTCGGGATAACGTCTGTGGAATTAGGTGAATCGTTCCAAATTTTAGCGAAGAGAAATCCACAGGAAATCTCGTCGGTCAGCCCCGAGACAGAGATTGCGCGAGAGCAAGTGTAAAATTTCTCTGATTTTTGCCAAGAGCCGAATCCCTCGTTGAAATATCCATGGAAATACAATTGTTGTTGTTGTTGTTTTTGTTGTTGTTCATCCCTTTCTCTCGTCTGACAGCTCTATGGCTTTTTTAAGAGATGAAGGACTGAAGAAAAGTTGGGGGTATGTGAGTCTGAAAATCCAGAGACTTGGATGTACTATTAGCTGAAAGAAATTTCTGGGTACAGGTATAAAGTTGATTTTTGTTTCTTCCTATGCTGCAGCATGGAATCACGTCTTTATTCTTTGATAACAGGTATGAACGTAAAAGAAAGGTTCGGGTTTGGTAAAGCTATATTTCAACTGAAAGCGCTAGTCAAATGCTATTCAACTGTATTTTTTTATTTTTGGAATTTATTTTAACGGAGAAATAGTTAACAAACTGCTGTGATACCATAAAATTTAGCAAACTCCAGGAAAGCGCCATTGTATTGTCACCTGACCCATTTTAGCCAATAGGTGTAAAAGTACGTAAAACAGCGTGACGTAAGCTTGAGGCAGAACATGTGAAGGCATCATGGAGCTGCGTACGCGTGTGTTAAGGTGAAAATTGCAATTTTGTTAGTAAAAATTGGTAAGAATTACTTTAAATACTAAATAGCTCATACCATTTTCAATTCTAGTTGCCAGAGCGCGGCTTTGTTCGCTCTCCAAACAGCGAAGACATTCGATCTCTCCCGTAAGCCGTCGATGAGAGCAGCGTGTGCACCGATACAATACTAAATTTCCATGCGGGCTTTTGTCTCCATTTAGTCGCCTGTCTCGCGACTAGAGCTGCTATCATCCCCGTTTTTTGATTGAAATTGTAGTTTAAGGGCCGCTTCCCATTCGGATTTCGCGGCCCATCAACTCAATGTTTTATTCGATTCTCGCGGTACATTACGTTGTTTATTGAATATCTTTTCCAGCGCTAAATATATAAATAAATAAATAAATAAATAGATAAATAATAAATAACAATGAGAGATTAGTAGGAGATATAAATAGAAGTAAATAGGAATCGCTATATGTACAAGTTCGTAAGTCTCTTTCTGTTTGTTTTTTTTTGTTAAGCTATACTGGTAATTGTGAGTTCACTGTAATCGCGTGTATGATTCCTTTGTCTTGGTACCCCATAGTACGCACAAAGCCGTCCAGAAAAAAACTGGGAGAAGCAGGGCGTCTTCAGGGTTCTTAGAGCCGACTTCCCGACTGACGCCCTCGGGAACAGGGGGGGGGGGGGTCCTTCCAGAAATCTGTGCCCGTAACAATTGCTTGCGCATTCTGATCGCATTTTCCAGGGCCTCGGTGGGTGGTAGTCCCATAGCCTCTTCCAAGTGACGCTTGGTCTTCATGATGGACCTGTGCGTGCGGTCGCCTTTCATTTCAAGCGGTAGTAAGGTATACTGTTCATAGATCGCCATGGCTGTTTTCCTAGTGCGGGGGCGCATTTGGGTGTACGCCTGTTTATTATTATTATACATTATCCTCTCCGGCGTCCTCGATCGCTGCAGCGTAAGTATTGATAGCTGCTGTCACAATACGATCCCAGAAGGTAGGTTCTGCATCACTTTCCACGGACGTGGGCTGACTATCTGAGGTCAAGCTCTCCGTATCACTAGATAGACTCTCAGCAATCTCTGTTTCGGTATCAGTAGATA
Source organism: Hanleya hanleyi (assembly GCA_036873755.1). Taxonomy (NCBI): domain Eukaryota; kingdom Metazoa; phylum Mollusca; class Polyplacophora; order Lepidopleurida; family Hanleyidae; genus Hanleya; species Hanleya hanleyi. The sequence continues at coordinate 18,798 of JAVTVY010052839.1, read as the reverse complement.
CACTTTCAGCAGTCTCTGTATCAGCATCCGCCTCAACGGACTCTTCGGAGTCTTCAATCCTATGTATATTTTTCTTGTGTCGCATCATATCGTAATGTCTGGTGAACGTGCGTTCGCACTCAGAGCAAGTATAAGCCACATTGACGGTTGAACGTCGAGTGTGCTTGGTTTTGGAAATACGCTTGCTTTTAAAGACAGTAACGCCCATCAACGTTTAGCTTAACGCTTCAATGCCCTGGTGAATTAGCTCAGAAGCTCTGATTTTCATGGAATTGACACCAATTCATCGAAATGCAGTGACGCCCGTCAACGCCCGTCGTTACGCCTTAACGCCCGTCTCAACGCATTAACACACTTTCTTAACGCTTTAACGTCGTTTAATGATGCTTTCGAACAAATGTTTCTTTTGTGCTATTGCTCTGACATACGCCGCTTTCCAGTTCATGCCCGAGGTTTTCAGCATCGACGCTGTTCTTTCAATTTCCATATGGACTGGGTTCTTATCCAACAATTTCATATGGGGCACGAGGTCGACGTAAAGCCCGTCGTAGCCTGGGTGCCAATTCGACCAATACATAAGGACTGATGAGGGACACATGTTCGTTCTCATATGTACAGACACCAACACCACCACCACACACTACCACCACACACACACACACACACCACCACCACATTCCACCACCACCACCACCACCGCCACCACCGGGCGTTGACGGACGTCAACCCCCGGTGGTGGTGGTGGGAGCTCCCGGGTGACAGAGCTCTTGGATCGGAGCTCTTGGCACTCAAAGCGTGTGGAGCTCAGAGCTCGGAAGTGACATTTGCATATGACCTCTGTGAGGTCACTTCCGCTTCCGTTCACGTGACCGGAACTGACCTTTGACACCAATTCATCGAAATGCAGTAACGCCCGTCAACGCCCGTCGTTACGCCTTAACGCCTGTCTCAACGCCTTAACACACTTTCTTAGCGCTTTAGCGTCGTTTAATGATGCGTTTGAACAAATGTTTCTTTTGTGCTATTGCTCTGACATACGCCGCTTTCCAGTTCATGCCCGAGGTTTTCAACATCGACGCTGTTCTTTCAATTTCCATATGGACTGGGTTCTTATCCAACAATTTCATATGGCACGAGGTCGACGTAAAGCCCGTCGTAGCCTGGGTGCCAATTCGACCAATACATGAAGTGAATGATGAGGGACACATGTTCATTCCTATATGTACAGACACCACCACCAACACCACCACCACACACTACCACCACACACACACACACACACCACCACCACATTCCACCACCACCACCACCACCGCCACCGGCGTTGACGGACGTCAACCCTGTGGTGGTGGTGGAGCTCCTGGTGGCAGAGCCTTGGATCGGAGCTCGGCACTCAAAGCGTGTGGAGCTCAGAGCTCGGAAGTGACATTTGCATATGACCTCTGTGAGGTCACTTCCGCTTCCGTTCACGTGACCGGAACTGACCTTTGACACCAATTCATCGAAATGCAGTAACGCCCGTCAACGCCCGTCGTTACGCCTTAACGCCTGTCTCAACGCCTTAACACACTTTCTTAGCGCTTTAGCGTCGTTTAATGATGCGTTTGAACAAATGTTTCTTTTGTGCTATTGCTCTGACATACGCCGCTTTCCAGTTCATGCCCGAGGTTTTCAACATCGACGCTGTTCTTTCAATTTCCATATGGACTGGGTTCTTATCCAACAATTTCATATGGGGCACGAGGTCGACGTAAAGCCCGTCGTAGTCTGGGTGCCAATTCGACCAATACATAAGGAATGATGAGGGACACATGTTCATTCTTATATGTACAGACACCACCACCAACACCACCACCACACACACACACACACACCACCACCACATTCCACCACCACCACCACCACCGTCACCACCGGGCGTTGACGGACGTCAACCCCCGGTGGTGGTGGTGGGAGCTCCCGGGTGGCAGAGCTCTTGGATCGGAGCTCTTGGCACTCAAAGCGTGTGGAGCTCAGAGCTCGGAAGTGACATTTGCATATGACCTCTGTGAGGTCACTTCCGCTTCCGTTCACGTGACCGAAACTGACCTTTGACCCCTGCGCGCAATTTTTATCCGGTATTGTTAGCGCGCGCATTGGTCAAAGGTCAGTTGGTAGTGTGTGGTGGTGGTGGTGGCGGTGGTGTTGGTGGTGGTGGATTGTGGTGGTGGTGTGTTTGTGTGTGTGTGGTGGTAGTGTGTGGTGGTAGTGTGTGGTGGTGGTGTCTGTACATTGCGTGCAGGGGTCAAAGGTCAGTTCAGACTCCCAGCAATCTCTGTTTCGGTATCAGTCGATACACTCTCAGCAGTCTCTGTATCAGCATCCGGCTCAACGGACTCCTCGGAGTCTTCAATCCCATGTATATTTTGTTGGTGTCGCATCATATCGTAATGTCTGGTGAACGTGCGTTCGCACTCAGAGCAAGTATAAGCCATGTTGACGGTTGAACGTCAACTGTGCGTGTTTTTGGAAATACGCTTGCTTTTATAGACAGTAACGCCCATCAACGCTTAGCTTAACGCTTCAACGCCCTGGTGAATTAGCTCAGAAGCTCTGATTTTCATGGAATTGACAGCAATTCATCGAAATGCAGTGACGCTCGTCGTTACGCCTTAACGCCCGTCTCAACGCCTTAACACACTTTCTTAACGCTTTAACGTCGTTTAATGATGCGTTCGAACAAATGTTTCTTTTGTGCTATTGCTCTGACATACGCCGCTTTCCAGTTCATGCCCGAGGTTTTCAGCATCGACGCTGTTCTTTCAATTTCCATATGGACTGGGTTCTTATCCAACAATCCAACACCACACACACACACAGACACCACCACCACATTCCACCACCACCACCACCACCGCCACCACCGGGCTTTGACGGACGTCAACCCCCGGTGGTGGTGGTGGGAGATCCCGGGTGGCAGAGCTCTTGGATCGGAGCTCTTGGCACTCAAAGCGTGTGGAGCTCAGAGCTCGGAAGTGACATTTGCATATGACCTCTGTGAGGTCACTTCCGCTTCCGTTCACGTGACCGAAACTGACCTTTGACCCCTGCGCGCAATTTTTATCCGGTATTGTTAGCGCGCGCATTGGTCAAAGGTCAGTTGGTAGTGTGTGGTGGTGGTGGTGGCGGTGGTGTTGGTGGTGGTGGAATGCGGTGGTGGTGTGTTTGTGTGTGTGTGGTGGTAGTGTGTGGTGGTGGTGTTGGTGGTGGTGTCTGTACATATAAGAATGAACATGTGTCCCTCATCAGTCCTTATATATTGGTCGAATTGGCACCCAGACAACGACGGGCTTTACGTCAGCGGTATGTCGACCTCGTGACCCATATGAAATTGTTGGATAAGAACCCAGTCCATATGGAAATTGAAAGAACAGCGTCGATGTTGAAAACCTCGGGCATGAACTGGAAAGCGGCGTATGTCAGAGCAATAGCACAAAAGAAACATTTGTTCGAACGCATCATTAAACGACGTTAAAGCGTTAAGAAAGTGTGTTAAGGCGTTGAGACGTGCGTTAAGGCGTAACGACGGGCGTTGACGGGCGTCAATGCATTTCGATGAATTGGTGTCAATTCCATGAAAATCAGAGCTTCTGAGCTAATTCACCAAGGCGTTGAAGCGTTAAGCTAAGCGTTGATGGGCGTTACTGTCTATAAAAGCAAGCGTATTTCCAAAAACACGCACAGTCGACGTTCAACCGTCAACATGGCTTATACTTGCTCTGAGTGCGAACGAACGTTCACCAGACATTACGATATGATGCGACACCAAAAGAATATAAATGGGATTGAAGACTCCGAGGAGTCCGTTGAGGCGGATGCTGATACAGAGACTGCAGAGAGTGTGTCGACTGATACCGAAACAGAGATTGCTGAGAGTCTATCTAGTGATACGGAGAGCTTGACCTCAGATAGTCAGCCTACGTCCGTGGAAAGTGATGCCGTGGAAAGTGATGCAGAACCTACCTTCTGGGATCGTATTGTGACAGCAGCTATCAATACTTACGCTGCAGCGACCGAGGACGCCGGAGAGGATAATTTACAACAGGCGTACACCCAAATGCGCCCCCGCATCAGGAAAACAGCCATGGCCAACACCACCGCCACCACCACCACCACACACTACCACCACACACACACACACACACACACACCACCACCACATTCCACCACCACATTCCACCACCGCCACCACCGGGCGTTGACGGGCGTCAACGCCCGGTGGTGGTGGTAGAAGCTCCCGTGTGGCAGAGCTCTTGGATCGGAGCTCTTGGAGCTCAAAGCGTGTGGAGCTCAGAGCTCGGAAATGACATTTGTATATGACCTCTGTGAGGTCACTTCCGCTTCCGTTCACGTGACCGAAACTGACCTTTGACCCCTGCGCGCAATTTTTATCCGGTATTGTTAGCGCGCGCATTGGTCAAAGGTCAGTTCCGGTCACGTGAATGGAAGCGGAAGTGACTTCACAGAGGTCATATACAAATGTCACTTCCGAGCTCTGAGCTCCACACGCTTTGAGCTCCAAGGGCTCCGATCCAAGAGCTCTGCCACACGGGAGCTTCTACCACCACCACCGGGCGTTGACGCCCGTCAACGCCCGGTGGTGGCGGTGGTGGTGGTGGTGTGTGTGTGTGTGTGTGGTGGTAGTATGTGGTGGTGGTGGTGGCGGTGGTGTTGGTGGTGGTGGAATGTGGTGGTGGTGTGTTTGTGTGTGTGTGGTGGTAGTGTGTGGTGGTGGTGTTGGTGGTGGTGTCTGTACATTGCGTGCAGGGGTCAAAGGTCAGTTCCGGTCACGTGAACGGAAGCAAAAGTGACCTCACAGAGGTCATATGCAAATGTCACTTCCAAGCTCTGAGCTCCACACGCTTTGAGCTCCAAGAGCTCCGATCCAATAGCTCTGCCACACGGGAGTTTCTACCACCACCACCGGGAGTTGACGCCCGTCAACGCCCGGTGGTGGCGGTGGTGGTGGTGGTGGTGGAATGTGGTGGCGGTGTGTGTGTGTGTGTGGTGGTAGTGTGTGGTGGTGGTGTTGGTGGTGGTGTCTGTACATATAAGAATGAACATGCGTCCCTCATCAGTCCTTATATATTGGTCGAATTGGCACCCAGACAACGACGGGCTTTACGTCAGCGGTATGTCGACCTCGTGACCCATATGAAATTGTTGGATAAGAACCCAGTCCATATGGAAATTGAAAGAACAGCGTCGATGTTGAAAATCTCGGGCATGAACTGGAAAGCGGCGTATGTCAGAGCAATAGCACAAAAGAAACATTTGTTCGAACGCATCATTAAACGACGTTAAAGCGTTAAGAAAGGTGAGTGAGTGAGTGAATAGGGTTTAACGTTAAGAAAGTGTGTTAAGGCGTTGAGACGTGCGTTAAGGCGTAACGACGGGCGTTGACGGGCGTCACTGCATTTCGATGAATTGGTGTCAATTCCATGAAAATCAGAGCTTCTGAGCTAATTCACCGTGGCGTTGAAGCGTTAAGCTAGGCGTTGATGGGCGTTACTGTCTATAAAAGCAAGCGTATTTCCAAAAACACGCACAGTCGACGTTCAACCGTCAACATGGCTTATACTTGCTCTGAGTGCGAACGCACGTTAACCAGACATTACGATATGATGCGACACCAAAAAAATATACATGGGATTGAAGACTCCGAGGAGTCCGTTGAGGCGGATGCTGATACAGAGACTGCTGAGAGTGTGTCGACTGATACCGAAACATAGATTGCTGAGAGTCTATCTAATGATACGGAGATCTTGACCTCAGATAGTCAGCCTACGTCCGTGGAAAGTGATGCAGAACCTACCTTCTGGGATCGTATTGTGACAGCAGCTATCAATACTTACGCTGCAGCGACCGAGGACGCCGGAGAGGATAATTTACAACAGGCGTACACCCAAATGCGCCCCCGCATCAGGAAGACAGCCATGGCGATCAATGAACAGTATACATTACTACCGCTTGAAATGAAAGGCGACCGCACGCACAGGTCCATCATGAAGACCAAGCGTCACTTGGAAGAGGCTATGGGACTACCACCCACCGAGGCCCTGGAAAATGCGATCAGAATGCGCAAGCAACTGTTTCAGGACATGCTACCCGAAGAATATCCAGGCCTGCCCGACGACGCTTAGGTCACACCGAGCAAAGATGGAACTTTCTGAAATGGCGACAGACAAGAGCAGCCGAAAATACATCTAACAGACAAGAAGGAATATAACAGATGCAGCGCCAAATGGCGGCCTCTGATTGGACAAGAGTTTTATTGAGTTGTAAACATACCCAACGCGGCTCCCCCAGCGTGGGTATGATGTAACATTGGGGAAAATAAACTATATGATAAAACAATTCTTTTTGTTGTTGTTCTCTCATGTGTCATCCTTGTTGTTGGTGTTCTTTCTCCGGTCTATATCATGGCGTCAAAGCGTTATGTTAAAGCGTTAAGGCGTAACTACGAGCGTTGACGGGCGTCAGTGCATTTCGAAGAATTAGTGACAATTCCATGGAATATCTAGAAAATCAGAACTTCTGAGCTATTTCACCAGGACGTTGAAGCGTTAAGCTTGGCGTTGGCGGGCGTTGCTACAGGATGACACCTCACACGACGCATTCGGACCAAGGATGGTCCACCTCCACACCAAATACCTTCCTTCACCGCCCCAAAATGTCCACTTTCGCTACTACTCGTACTGATGACGTCACAGATGACGTGGACAACCCTCAAATCGGGGTCTACACCCCGAGAGTTACAAAAGGACACCCCGCACGACGCATTCGGACCAAGGATGGTCCATCTCGACACCAAAAACCTTCCTGCACTGCCCCAAAATGGCCACTTTACTTACTACAACCAACTGCGCATGCACAGATTGACAAGACTTTGCACTTGAAACACGCCATTCTGACTCTACCCCACACATGCTTCACTTTGACATCTTCCACGACCCATTCGGACCCATACCGGTTCATCTCTACCCCAAACACACCCCCACATACCCCCCAAAATGCCTGCTTTCTATACTACGGCCAGACTGCGCATGCGCAGACTATTGACAACGAACGACTCACTAGCCAGTCGGATGCCCCCTCACGACAGCTTCAAAGTAAGACCTCATACGACACCATAGGATCATTAGGGGCTCACCTAAACCCTAAAACGTCTATTTCCACACCCTTTTCCCACAATTCCCTGTCTGCGCATGCGCAGAATGTCGACAACGGCCGAGACACTAGTCCAATCGGATACCTCCTCTAGTTTTCGACACTAGATGACCACATCCCGACAAAATGGCCAGTTTTCGACACCGGACGTGCCGCCATCTTGAACCAGAAGGCAGACGCCGCCATCTTGGATATATCCCATAATGCACCGGGTCAAAATACCCGCTTGTGATTGACTGAGGGCAGCGCGCCGCACAACCGGAAGTGAGCGCGCCCCAAATGAGAGACAATTTCCACTTTTTCTACTACTTCCGTCCCTCCACCAGAATGCAACCCCTGCCGCCCGAAGCTTGTCGTAGGAGGCGACTAATATGGGAGTAAAGTATAAAACGTCGTGATATGACTGAAATATTGTTGAAAGCGACGTTAAATGCCACAAACCTGGAAAAGTGTATCGATATAGTCACCTCTATATGTAAATTGAGAAATGGTAGAAGAGGTTTGGCTGTCTGTAAGATTCTACAAGAAACTGATACCCAAAAATGTTATAAGAAAAGAAAGTAGTCTGTACACCCTATCATAATTCAATATAGGACATCTTTCTGGCGGACGTTACTACTTTAGCTAGGTTAACCCTACCTGGCCTGGGGGAGGGGGGCAGCACTTTCCGCTCTTCTCCCACCCCTTGTTGGTTTTTTCCTCCTATCTCCGGAACGACAAAAACATGATAGCTGATACTCCGTGACTCTGTAGCTTATCATACTGGGGTCATTCTGATCCTATTTGCCTGACCCCCGAGCAGAGGAGCATGGATAAATTCAAAATGACGGCCATATGGGGTACCAGAAAAGTGATGTTTTCGTCATATTTCTTCAAAATTTGTGCTTTTCTGCATGAAAATGTGGGTAAAACATACTTTATTTCATATCAGATTATTATTCACTAATCTATCATGCAGTTTTTGCGACGACAATTCATAAAAAAAAATAATCGAAAAATCGGTCAAAAATGCCTTCTTATGAAAATGACGTCACTGTGACGTCATTATGGCGGCCATCTTGGATGTTTTACATTTTCCAGTAGAGCTTGACCCAACGATATAGTGTGTTAAGTTTTAGCCCTCTAGCTTTAGAGATAACGAAAAGATATCGCTCCCCCCCCCCCACAGGTTGCGGTAAACCAAATCACCCAGGCCAGATAGGGTAAGGAAGATCAGTTTCTTTTTATTATGCTATTCGGAAAGACGTCCTTTCAATCATTTGCCGTCTGTCTGGTCGGTTTCAATAACTGACCAAAATATTTCAATGTATCTCTGTGCTGTATTTCACATGTAATGCACCCGAAATTCTCTTATCGGAATATATCAGGAATATCGCTGTATAGACAGTCTGTTGTAAGAGCTGCTGCATTCTATATTGTCCCATTTGGTCATGGCCGGTTGATTGTGGACTTCGTCCATTCGGATTTAATTTGTTTTGGCCACCATGCAGCTTGTATAACTGACATTCTTTATCTTAGCTTATCCGATAGACAAATAATATATTTCCGTTTATCTTTCAGATACAAGCTTGTATATTGGGAAGTTGGTTGTGTCTGGGATTAATTTTTGTAAAAATCGTCGATTGTATTTCTAATATACAGCCCAGTCATTCCTTAACATTTGCATATATTTGCAATATACACCAAACTGGATGTAAATGCTCAGTTCTGCCACATATTTGCTGAACATATAACACGGAATGACATATCCGTATAATCATCAGTGAAATGATCAGACTGAATATTTGCTGTTTTCGAAATATGCGGCCACGTTTTCTCTATTTTCGGGGTAAAGTCCGTGTTTCGCTTTTTATTGGTTCAACCCCATTCTTAATTTTATATACACCCACTCACCCATCTTGCCTCTCTCGGCAGGCCCCCATCCACCGGGAAGCCATATTACCCCCTCTAGAGCTGGTTGATAGGGGTTTTCCCTATTTTAGGGGTAAGGTCCGTGTTTCGCTTTTTATATTTTCGGGAAAAAATCCTAATTTTACATGCAACCACCCACGCCTTGGAGGAGCGCTTCACTTTGACAACTCCCACGACCCATTCGGATCATTAGGGGCCCACCTCGACCCCAAACCATCCATTCCCAAGCCCCTTTTTCTACTGCGCATGCGCGGAATGACGTTAGTTCCACGTCATACCCATCCAGTCGGATGCTCCCATTTGCGTACACTTCGCCATTCATAAGATGGCCTGCGAAACGTGTTTCTCCATTTTCGCGGAACGATATCCGGTACTTTACCGTATCCTGTTCTGCCTTCATCCGGCGGAGAACAGACTCAAGAAATCTGATAAATTACAGGTTTTCATACCACTTCGGAAACAGACATTGCCTGGGCTAACAAAATATATAGGTATAAATAACTTTCGTATCCAAGAGGTGTGGTAGATCTGTAATTTTGAACAAGTAGGACATCACATGACTCGAAAATGGCGGGTTACTTTGGGGTTACGTCGGTAGACTTTAGCTGATTGACTGACGAAGTCACGTGATATCGATTTCTGGAAATTCCCTCCGAAAGTAGGCTGAAAATGGATAAACACGATCGCAGGGTCAGTCTTACCGCGTATAGATGAACCAGATGGTTACAGGTTGGGATGCTCTCTCACGAGTGCTTCACACTGATACCTCACTCGACTCAATCGGCCCGCTATGGGTTCGCCTCGGCCCCAAAACGTCCACCCCAGCGCTACTTGCCCAGTGGGCATGCGCTCAGTGACTTTTTCAAAAAATTTCACCGCTTAGTATAGTGATCTGTCCTCTGATAGCTATATTAGGATATTTTCAACCTTGCCTAGTATGGGGTGACTCGTGGTGTAGTGGATAGCGTATCTGCTTCTGGAGAGAGCAACCCGGGTTAGAGTCCGGTGAGACCCTTTCTCTTCTCCCACTGTATGGCCATGACGAGGGTTCCCCACTTGCCATTTAGGCATAGTGCTGGCGTAGCACTGGCGATATTGTCGGAGACCCTGATGCTTTGAAAGGCTTATTGACCATTATATTCTCCCGGAGATGGCAGGACATTCCCGGAGATTCCCGGACATTGCTGGACATTCTCGGAGATTCTACGGCCCCCCGCGTATTTGAAGTCTCCGGACTACTTTCTGTCCGCGGAAGCTTCTCCCCGCGACCGCATCACCGCCGGACCGCATCACCGCGGAGGACCGCATCACTGCCCAGGAATACATGCCCCCTAAAGGTCATTTCCTGTCACGTAACCCGCCGGAACTATAGTGACCTTGACCTCTGTGACCGCCCCGTGACCTCAATTTTTAAGTGCACAAAGGTCAATGCGACACCAAATCAACTTTATATACTACTGTCATTACATGTATTGCAGATAGACTGCAATTAGTTTCCCTTGTACATGTATATTCGGCGGAAAGCTCTGTAAGAATCTAGCGAGTGTTACAAGATTCATGGTCTGATTCTCCGTTCCTACTCTGGCAATTTGTAAGTCTAATCATATCTGACGATTTGCGTAAAAATTTCCAGAAAACTGATGTTCTTGAGTATGTACTAAAGATGAAACTTTGTCTAACTGGGGAGGATATTTACATATATATAGGCCTACTGGCGGGTGCAAGTGCCGGGATACCGGCCCTTTGTTGTGCCGGAAATTGAGCATAGTTTTATCACGTGACAGTTCGACGTGCAGAGAATGATCCAGCATAACGATTCCATTCCACAGGAGCCCGTTGCCGTTGGTAATTGAATAATTAGGTTGATTGGGTGGGGGGGGGGGAGTCGAGGAAGTAAAGAAAAGTAGAAGGCGCCGTCGCCACACACGCCCTAAAACTCAGGTTTAAAAAAAAAACCCCGAAAATCGAATACAATTAACTCAAACAGAAATGGTTAAATGGTAATGTAATTTGTGACTGACAGTCAAACGGCAGATTTATGTATCATTGTTCATTCAGAGGCTTGTTTGCAATTCACTGGAACGTGCGCTTACATTTCAATTTGGATTATGTGTGGTGGAACTAGAACATGAGTGGCCGTTTTTTTTAACTCCTTAACTGTCATAAACTTTGTTTTATTTTTCGTAAAATGTTGATAAGTTATAAATGAGCTGCAATGAAATGCTATACAAGAGGCATTCCAAACGATTCATGTCAACATCCATGCCAAGATTAGAAATGTGCGCTTAATGTTTTCAATTTAAAGTAACTAAAAGCAACAGAACACTTAGAAAAGTAGTTCCTGTTATTTTCTATATATTTACTCTAAACTGTTTGATATAATTCATTTTCTTTCAAGGAATTATAAGTGTGTACAGTGCGTAAAGTCCGTATTCCAGTTCACGGTGTGGTTCTAGTTTTATAACTATGTAAGGCTACACGCGAGTTACACGACATGCGTTACACGTAGGGCTCGGACCACTATTAAAATTACATTGACGGCCATGTTAATGAAACTGCACCTGGCTGATTTATTAATTATTTTTGGACTTTCATCTCCTGGCAGTTTGTAGTTCCATTCAAGTCCTGCATCGCCATCTACTTCTTGGCGGAGGTCGCCCATCAAAATTTCGAGCCAGAGCGTCCTGTTGGCAAGCACCGTACTTCCGGCGAATAACTTACCTGCAAAAAGCAGAGTCTACGCACCTGCATATAGTGCCTCAGCCTGGCATGAATTATGCAGTGAATTCAAAATAAAAGTCACAACTCAAAAGGGCACTTGTCATGCTTAATGTTGGCCATGCAAGCCCTTGTCTCATTATCAAAAGGAAGCTGGGAAAAAAATCAGCACAAAAACTTGTCCTCTATGGCAGAGGTTATTTAGAGGGGGGTTAACGGCTAGGGACTTTTTTTTAGTGGTCCGAGCCCCGTAGCAAATTACTCACCGCTATCTTTTGTCGTTAACGATGTCTACGATATTATATCAATCGAAGTGAAAGAGTCAAAATCAGTCAGAGTTCCTGTTCTCGTCGGTGCCGGCTCCTGTTATCATATCGTACGTACGCAGGTCTTATACATTTCTCAAAAACAGCAACAACAACAACAACAACGACAAAAACACTTGTTTCTGTTTTCATCCGGGGATTCTCTGACCAGACAAAGACAAGCTGGGAGGTAAGCTTTTGACCAGTGTCCCCCGTTCCACGCTATCTGAACTTATTGTGCTTGTCATTCCGGTTTTTTGTTGTTGAGGGTACTCGAGCACTCTGCCTAAAGTTAGTGCATACCGGATCATCGACACTTAGCGGATCACACCTTAATGGAGCCGAAATATGCACCCGCATGTTGCAAACAGATCTGTTCCCACCGGCGGTAACCGCACTGTTCCGATATTTTCGAATGGGCCAAATTGGGACAGATATCAGAATATAAGTTAGATTCCGTCCGGATGCTAGGCCAAACTTTATTCTTATCCGCCGATGTAAAATCCAGAACCATTTGTGAAGCCCTGATGATTCCTCCTTTACATTGCTTATTTGTTGAGATCAAGACACAATAGTCTCAATGACGGTTCCATAGAGTTAACATTGTTAAGGTAAGAGACGCTATGTTAATCTTAGCCAAGGATTACTTGATTACTTAACGAATGATTTGTCCAGAATTCAACATTTTCAAACGTTTCTTTGGTGGTCTTATGTAACAACCACTTGTTTTGAATTGCCTGGGAAAAAATCGTATCGTCGACATTCTTCCATTTTTCGTGAAATTTCATCCTCCGTTGCACTTCCGGTAGACCGCAAAGAGGCAAACGTTGGCAAGCTTGAAAATGACACTTTTTGAAATTAGGAACTGGTTTGTTCTCAAGTTCATGGAAAATCTAGTAAATTACCGGTATTTTGAAGAATGCGAGTTTGCTTGCATTGAAAATAGGTTCTCCAATAAATTAGAAAAAGTAATCTGATGCTTTTTTTTTCAAAATGTTTTCATTTCCGACAGACCCAGTCATCGACGTGTGGATTTATCTGAGTGGTTGAAAATCGAGCGTGATATGGATTTACCAAGATGCCCTTATGATGGCTTCCTACAGTTCCGCAGTAGAACGAACGAAAAAGATACTCTTGTGATATTCTTCCGTGAACACAGCGAAGAGTTTTACTCAGCATTGGTGCAGGTGCATTTACGTTTAGGTAGAACGACAGTGAATGAGCGTTGTATTTGGTCACGATGAAGATCGAAACGTTTGTGTCAGAATTGTGTCACTCCATCTTTATTTATCAAATCAATTACAATGCATAGCTTCTGAATATTAATTTCACTATTTTATCGCTCCATCTTCAAACATCAAATCAAATATAACGCACAGCTTCCTGAATATTAACGGAGCCATATGTTATAAATATACTCGAACATTGCTCTAGATCTACTTCTACAACCAGTGAGACTATATACTTTTGTTAATAATGACCAGAAAGTGAGTTTGGAATATTAACCCTACCTGGGCTTGAGGGTGGGGGGTCACTTTTCCGTCTCCTCCTCCTTCCAGGGCCCCCGTTGTTTTTGCTCCTATCTCCGTAACGATAAAAAATGAGAGCTGAATGTCAATTTAGATTATCATATTGGGGTCATTTTGAGCCTTTTTGTATGACCCCCGAGCAGAGGATCATGGGTAAATTCAAAATGGCGGCCATGTGGGGGTACCAGATAGGTGATGTTTTCGCCATATTTCTTGAAATATTACGCAAAAATTCAGCTTGTTGATTCAACGCGATTTTATGCGTTTTACTGAAACCAGATGTCTTTGTATCGCCAAAAAACACCCCTGATTTGTTCCCCCTCCCTCCCTTCCCCCATTAACCCTACCAGGCCTGAAGGAGGTTGGGGGGGGGGGGGGCAAAATGGCACGGTTTTTGGCGATATCTTCGGAACGCCAAAAAATGGAGAGCTGAAACTCTGCGACATTATAGGTTATCATATTGGGGTCATTTTGAGCCTATTGGCATAACCTCACGAGCGCAGAATCATGGGTAATTTCAAAATGGCGGCCATATGGGGTACCAGAAAAAATGTTGTTTTCGTCATGTTTATTCAATTTATTTTGCTTTTTTGTACGGAAAAATGGGTGAAACTTATTTTATTTCATATCAGATGATTATTTACTAATTACTATTTACTAATGAACTGATTAGCATGATATTATTACCCCCCCCCCCGTCTAGTATATAAGGAGGAGAGAGAATAAAGGGAATTTTAATTATCAAACTCTAAATAGGATTGTCTTCCCTTCTGCCGTGTTTGGCATATATGGAGACAACCCTGTTCAGCCATTCATATCCAATCAGATCACTTGTTCTACGCGCCATGGTATGTTTTCAATTGGCAACATATTGTGCTATTCAAGATTGTCAAAGTTCCATCCTTGGCTCAAAAAGAAACCTTGCCGTTGTGAAGATACATTGATCATTGAGACTAAAAAGATCAGATCATTAGTTTAAAAATCTGTCGTCCGATCATGTGGTGAGAGAATTGAAAAAAAAAAATCCAACATGCCGTTCAAAAATTTGTTTACCATTGGTCCTCGGTAATCAGATGTTCAAAGCTTCCTCTAGTGGCCGATATGCGAATATTTGGCGGTACGAATCAGTGATGTAACAAGTGAGACAGACTGTTATATGACTGACTGAATGATTTTCGATGCAAAAAAACTTGATGATGAGCAAAACAATAAATGTCATTACCGATTTTAATAATAACCAGGAATAGCATTAGAACGTATGTGAACTATAGATATTTGGATCGTGTAATTGTTCATGGGTATTTCTCTTGCTGTGTAGGTACAGGCGATTTGGATGTTGCCCTGGTCAAATACTGCCTACCGTCGTTGTCTTCATATATCAAGGTGGAGTGCGACTCGGAAAATAGCCACAATCTCAAAACTAATTTGCATAATGAATTGACTGATAGATTGCAGGTAAGAGATATACGTTATGGTTTGAGTATATGCTGTGTATACAGATTAGGGCGATCCCGCTCTGTAAAATGGAGGTAAAAAAGGTCGTTTTTGCTGAACAACTTTTGATACGTTACTTTTGATTGCTTCTTAACCAATGCATCAAAATTCCAGGTACATTGATTTATTTGTTGTTCGGATTTCCATCTCATAAAATTAATTTGCCATGTGAAGAACCAGCCAATGTTGTTTAAACAGCGCGAAGGATGTTTGGCTTTATTATGCAAATTAGACAGATGACAATTTACTTTTTTACTACCATTTAATGCGGATAGTTATGTCTGTACGCGCCTCAAGAGGATTTTGCTGAGTTCATTATGTGAACTGATTCATTGAGCGAAAACGTCCCTTTTTACCTCCATTTTAGAGAGCGGGATTTCCCTAACCTGGTTTTTGTCCAAGGCAGTCGAACAGGCCGGGATGAGGTTTTTTTTTTCACCGAAATTCATTATATGATTTTTTTATGTTCTAAGAACTTCAATAATCGCAGTCAAAGTGTGACTTAGACACTATTAGAAAACGATTTCAAATTATTTCCATTATTGAATCCTAAATTGCGTTGAGACCACTTATACCACTTGATATAGGTTCTTAAAGAATTACGGGTGTGCAACATGGAAAACCGACGACTGGGTACACAATGTCGAATGTCGGATCCGAGATCTGTTTCATGGACGCTTAGCTCAGTACAAATGGCTGGTTCAACCTCTCTCGAACTGATAGCTACTGTGGATTCGTAAATTTGGTCTCTGGATTTGGGGCACTCGGCAGTGGTGATTTCTCGCAGCATATTTGTGTATAACGGAGATTATTTTATTTTGTTGTTTTAAGAATGATGAATTGAAGGTCAGTCTTCACGAATCTCGGCTTGAAAACTACGGAGGTCCAGAAGAACCACCCGACATAGTGCTTATGATGCACATTCTATATTACTTCAAGAACAAACGCCCTTACGCTATCAACACCGGTATGGACATGTTACAAAATGGGGGCCGTCTCGTTATAGGTGTTGTGGAAGATGGGAGTTTTCTACAAAAGCTACACTCAAAATAAAATTCCGTTTACTCGAACGGAAAAAATCCGTCCCCAGGGAATCAAGGGAATATTCCGTTATTGTAACGGATTCCTATTTTTTAACGGATTCAACGGATTTTATTATCCGTTAAATTTAACGGAAAAGTCCGTCCCCAGGGAATCGAGGGAATATTCCGTTATTGTAACGGATTCTTATTTATTAACGGATTCAACTTTGGGCCCTTGCTGGTAACCGGAAATTTATTAAATTTTATCCCATGCAAACTGGGTTTATTTTGAGTGGACTTTTTCACGTAACTCTAACGTCCGAGTTAAGAGAATAATCCTCTCAGTATATAAGATCATCGGAATCGTTCGTGATATCCAATGTTTAATGATTTTAACTCAAACCGCATTGATATTGACTGCGCTGATTAACTCTCATGTGGTTTTTAATTCAGTGCTTTCTCTTTGTCGAGGAAGAAATTAAAAAAAATTAAAATTCTATCGATCGGGCAGAGTCGGACATGTTTGGCATATATATAATTCCGATATTGCTCATTAATCGCGAACGTAATTATACATGCAGATAAATTTTAAAATTACAATTTCCTGCTCATAAAAGTAAAACAAATGAGTAGGTTCATTCAAGTTAGATAACTCTTGGTGCGGTGATGCCCACGACGGCCCGGTGTGGTTAGGATAATGTGGAGATGCCTACACAGCCCAATTCAGAATGTGGGCTTCCCAGTACTTAACCCACTTGGGGCCAGTGTAGGGTTGCCCATGCCCCCACAGCCCGCGACATGCCCACGTTTGCCCAGGTGGGACCAATGATTACTTGCTGACTGATGGGATATTCCGTTGATGTAACGGATGAGTCCGTCAGTGCAATACAACAACGGAAGATTCCCTTAACATAACGTACTATTTCCGTTTATATAACGGATTAATCCGTTAAAACTACCTAACGGATAGTAATACGTTAAATTTTAACGGATTATTATTTTGAGTGTAGGTGAGTAGAACTGATCCTCTGGAGATCAGATGCCCAAACAACATCGACCATGTCGACAGGTGTTCGGTCTACCCTTACGATACCTAGCATCTGCGTGAACCCAGTGAAATCAAATATCGACAGATATGTAAACTGACACGTGTGAATGGATGCATGTACCTCTATCGCTTCCCATATTGAGCCCACTAATATTTGCACCCAAGTATCACCTAGGGCCGATGTGGGCGAAATGAGGTTAATATTAAACACATGTGAACAGGATAATGACGTACTGTACACGATATGGGTACCATGGATGAACCTATCAAGCCCAGGTCTCAGACAAAAGCCGAGATCCCCCAGCCTTCCCCACATGTGCCTCATTTCTGTATGATCTGAGGTGGAGACAGATCTTCAGGTCTGGTAGGCCCTATGGGCATACACGGACCGGTACCACTGCATATACACCAAGGGGTCGAACTGGGGGAATTAAATTCAACGGTTCTCGCAAAGACCTTAATAAAACTGGTTGTGGTGTTTACTCTCTGAAATTATGTTTCTTCTGACTTACGAGAGAGAGAGAGAGAGAGAATTAAGGTTTAATGTCGCATTCAGCAATATTTCAGCTATATAGCGATTCATACTTATGCTACATCTATGGAACCAAAAATTGAGAAAAGCAATAGCTCCATGATGCATTCTGTTACATGCAGAAGCATCCGAGTTCTACATCATGGAGCAATTTTCTTAAATATTGGTTCTGTATTGAAGATGTGCTTGGTTCACGTTTTGGGTTCATCTGTCTATCTTCCTAGTATAATCTGTGGCGTGTCCTCCTTCTCCTACTCCACTTTACTCACTCACAGCGGGTCGTATAGGTGTGGCGCGGGATAAAGTGGGGCGAGAGACCTCGAATTTTCACTATCTGGGATTCCATGGGCCAGGCTTGCACCCTACAGTAGAATGGGTCGACTGCGCATGCGCGATGAGTAGTGCGCGATGAGTAGTATAGAAAGGGCACGCGATATCCCTATTATTTTCATAGACAGATGAACCCAAAACGTGGGGATATCGCGTGCCCTTTCTATACTACTCATTGCGCGCTACTCATCGCGCATGCGCAGTCGTCTCATTCTACTGTAGGGTGCAAGCCTGGCCCATGGAATCTCAGGTAGTGAAAACCCCAGGTCTCTCGCCCCAACCTATCCCGTGCCACACCTATGCGACCCGCTGTGAGTGAGTAAAGCGGAGGAGGAGGAGGAGGATACGCCACGGATTATACTAAGAAGATTAAACATATTTATACTCGGAAACAAACGTATCGAAAGTGTAGAGATAAACCTGATCATGGTCAATTCCATGCTACTTGGGACATAAAGCCAAAAAATAAAATCTTGAGGATGTACCACAATGAGATTGTTTTATAATGGTGATACAGTATAGAGACAAAATCTAAAATTCAGCAAGATTGCCGCAGAATTTTCCAACCTGGGGTGTTTTGCAGTTCCAGGATAAAATTTTCTTATTTTCGCTTTCAATCATCTCACAAAATTGGTTAGATTTTATTACCATTGTTTAGCTGCAGAATGGAGAATTTCTTTTTTTATTTACATTAATGGTT
>JAVTVY010052838.1:0-26645 GCA_036873755.1 Hanleya hanleyi | reverse complement strand
CATATATTGTTGTACGACTACATGTAATCCCGCTTTGGGACTTGACACCCCCACAGTCTTCATGTCTTTGAACTCGTCCAGTGTAACTATTCTAGCCAATGTGAATCGCGTACTCTGGTCACGTGTATTTTGGCGGCGTGTTTGCAGGCGCCATTTTGAGTCGGAGTTGAATTAAACGAAATCTCAGTACATCTTTGAATCGTTGTTGTTGGAGAATATTACATGGTGGCAGCGGTAAACTGGTTAAAATGGAGCAGTTTAAACCGCCGGACTCCCTGTGCCTCGAGGGAAATATCAGCGAGAACTGGAAACGCTGGGAACAACGATTTACTCTGTATTTGAAGGCTTCGGGTGCCGACGCCAAGGATGAAGATGTGCAAGTTGCAATACTCCTCCATTGCGTTGGGGAGGACGGACTGGAAGTGTTCAATACCTTTGAATTTGGTGACGGCGAAGACAATAAAAAACTGGCAGACGTGATCAAGAAATTCCAGGACTACTGTAATCCGAGGAAAAATACCCTGTTTGAGAGGTATAAATTCTGGAAGCGCTCACAACTGGAGGGCGAAAGTATTGACCAGTTCGTCACGGATTTGACAAAGATGATAAAAAACTGTGAGTACACTGAACCTACAGATATTATGATTCGTGATCGTGTAGTTTTTGGGATCCGTAATGAGAAATTACAGGCTCATTTACTTCGTGAGAATGTAGACAATTTAACTTTAGACAAGGCATTGTCATATTGTCGCGCCAGCGAGGCTACAGCCAGTCAGCTCAAAGAAATGAGAAATGCACCCGATGAGAAGCCTGTACATGCTATCTCCGAGCAGAAAAAGGAACATTATTCGGAGAGAATTGTGCCACAAAGCTATAACTGTAAACGCTGTGGGCGTAGACATTGCCCCAGGCGATGTCCTGCATTTGGTAAAACATGTTACGCATGCCAAGGGGAAAATCATTTCTCTAAAATGTGCAAAAACCGCAAGAAGAAAATTCACAGTGTACAGGAAAATGCACAGCATGGTGTTGTGGGTGGTGTAGACAGTGATAGTTCTGATTCCGAGCAACTTTTTATTGGTCAGCTGACTGTGAATGTACACTCCAGTGAAAAGGCGTGGTTCACCAAATTCTGTGCGAATGGTGAAACTGTAGATTTCTAGCTGGATACTGGTGCGGAGGCCAATGTGTTGCCTCTCAGTGTGTATGAGAAACTTCCAGTGCAAACAAACTTACAAAAAACAAATGCTGTGTTGTCATCTTATGGCAATCACAAGGTGATACCTGAAGGCAAGGCCTCGCTTGATTGCACTGTCAATGATGTCTCGCACAATTTAGAGTTCTACATTGCGGATGTGTCTTCTCCACCTATCGTTGGACTACACGCGTGTGCCCAGTTGGACCGTGTACGGAAAATTGATGCAGTAACTGAAAACTGTTCGGACAAGGATGAACTTTTGAAGGAATTCAGTGATGTGTTTCAGGGTCTGGGAGAAATGCCAGGTGAGTACCATATTGAGTTGAAAACTGACGTCACTCCTGTAATTCACCCTCCGAGACGAGTGCCACTTAGCCTGCATGAAAAACTGAAAAATACTCTAGATGACTTAGAAAAAGATGGCGTCATAGCCAAAGTCGACAAGCCCACAGACTGGGTTAATAGTCTTGTGATCGTTGAAAAGAAAAATGGCTCCCTTCGTCTGTGCTTAGACCCGAAAGACTTGAACAAAGCGATCAAGCGAGAGCACTACAGGATTCCTACAGCCGAAGACATTGCATCACGATTAAATGGCAAATG
The DNA here is from genome assembly GCA_036873755.1 of Hanleya hanleyi. Classification (NCBI taxonomy): domain Eukaryota; kingdom Metazoa; phylum Mollusca; class Polyplacophora; order Lepidopleurida; family Hanleyidae; genus Hanleya; species Hanleya hanleyi. The sequence continues at coordinate 24,847 of JAVTVY010052838.1, read as the reverse complement.
TGTGTTCTCCATCGTGGATGAAAAAGATGGCTTCTGGCAGATCAAACTTGACAACGAAAGTTCAGAACTGTGCACATTCAATTCCCCTTATGGCCGATATATGTTCCTAAGGTGCCCTTTTGGAATCTCTTCGGCCCCAGAAATCTTTCAGAAGCGCAACGAAAAGTTGTTCGGGGACATAGATGGGGTGGAAATATTCTTTGATGACATCATCATTGCGGCAGAGGATGTGCCTACACATGATCGTATAGTGAAACAGGTGTTAGAGCGTGCTAGAACAAACAAAGTGAAGTTCAATCCGAAGAAATTTCAATTTCGTGTGAGCGAGGTGACCTACAGGGGTAAAAGCGTTCGGTGTCCGGTTATATTCGTTTAGTTTGACCTAACGAAACGCGAACGGAACGAAATGTAAACGCGTTTCAAACGCTTAGCAAACGATTATAGGAAACGAAACGCTTTCAATATGGCTTAATTTTTATTTTATCAAAACGCGTTTCCCTCGTCAAACGCGTTTGCTCTGATCGAAACGCGTTTATAAACGCGTTTGTGAATGCGTTTTATAAACACGTTTCGAACGCGTTTCTCTTTCGTTCAACTCGTGCAAATTTGTGTTTTTATTTTGCAAACCAGGCCAGGAAGCCCACGTGTCGGGGCTTTCCCCAGCCGCTATTATAATCCCTGTGCAATAACTATATGTGGCATAGCCATTAATATACAAGGGTAAAAACGTTCTGTGTCCGGTAATTCATTTCGTTTATATATTGGCTAAGCTTAAATCTTTTCGTTCACCAAGCGAAACAATATATACATGCCTATATAGTCAGGCATGTGATACCGAGCCGAAAAATGTGATACCTGACCTTGACTCCATGCAGATTTTGATCAACACTCAGTCGCCGAACCGTTGTACAAAGAAAAAAACCCAGACCAAATAGTATTCTCGCCCGACGAAGCAACCGTGGTGTGGACGGTAATGCTTATTTAACAACAACAACAACAACAATAAAACGCGTTACGAAACGCGTTTCGAAACGCGTTTTCAAAACGCGTTTTGAACGCAAGCTTAAATCTTTTCGTTCACCAAGCGAAACAATATTTGTCTTCCCGTACCAAGTGAAATTAGTCAGGCGTGTGATACCGAACCGAAAAAGCGTTTCGCCTGACCTTGACTCCATGCGGCTTTTGATCAACACTCAGCCGCCGAACCATTGCACAAATACTAAAAAACAGACCAAATAGTATTCTCGCCCGACGAAGCAACCGTGGTGTGGACGGTGATGCTTATTTAACAACAACAACAACAATAAAACGCGTTCCGAAACGCGTTTCCAAAACGCGTTTCAAACGCGTTCATACACGCGTTCGTGAAACGCGTTTTAAGCGAAACGAAACGAAAGACAAATGAACATACCGATGATCAAACGCGTTTACGAGGTATAAACGCGTTCTTTGAAAAGCAAACGAAACGAATACAAAACGCGTTCAGAACGCTATTGAAACGCGTTTCAAACGCTAATAGAACGATAATATACGTGAAAAACCGGACACCGAACGCTTTTACCCCTGTACGTGGGCAATGTGGTCTCGGCCGATGGCCTCAAACCTGACCCAGAAAAAGTGAGAGCCATCAACGAATACCCGAGACCAGAAAACAAGCAAGATCTCCAACGGTTCTTGGGAATGGTGACTTACCTTGGACAGTTCGTCTCCAACCTGTCTGTTCTCACAGGACCTCTTCGTCTGATTCTGCAAAAAGGACACTGATTGGTTCTGGGACTGTGAACAGGACAGTGCCTTCGAGAAAATCAAGCTAGCCTTGACTAGTGCGCCCACACTGAAGTTCTTCGATGGCCACTCTCCTGTTGTGATACAGGCCGATGCGTCGAAAGCTGGTCTAGGAGCTTGCCTCATGCAACAAGGTCACCCAGTGGCTTATGCGTCAAGGTCACTCACAGAAGCCGACCAAAATTATGCGCAGATCAAGAAAGAACTTTTATCGATTATTTTTTCGTGTGAGAAGTTCAATCAGTATGTGTATGGCAGAACTGTGGTTATTGAAACTGATCCCAAGCCACTGGAGATGATCAGTAAGAAGAATCTGAGTAAGGCATCACCGCGGCTCCAGAGAATGCTTCTCAGATTACAAAAGTACTCGGTAGATATTGTCTACAAGCCAGGACCACAAATGCATGTCGCAGATGCATTATCACGTGCCTACCTCCAGGATGAATCAGTTGATCAAGACTTTGCCTCTGATATGAACGTCATGGTGCATAGTCTAGTCAAGACCCTACCCATGACTCCAGAGAAACTGTGTGAAATGCAGCATGCCACAAGGGATGATGACTGCCTTGTTGACTTACAGAGATTGGCTAAGCGTGGTTGGCCAACATGGCCAATGTCCAAACGAAATGTTCCTGAGCGTGTCACGTACTACTGGAACATGAGGGATCAAATTCATGAGGCTGAAGGACTATGTTTCTCGGTGACAAGCTCATCATTCCGGCCGGAAAGAGAGGTGAAATTCTTGAGAAAGTGCATGAGAGCCACCTAGGAATAGAAAAGTGCAAGGCGCGTGCACGCGATATACTTTACTGGCCCGGTATCTCTCAGGATATAGAAGATACTGTGGCGCGCTGCAGCAAATGTGCCCAGTATCGTAGGAACAACCAAAAGGAACCTCTCATGCCCCATGAAGTTCCAGATCGCCCTTGGGAAAAAGTAGGTGCAGACTTGTTTGAGCTTAGGGTACAGGACTACCTGTGTGTTGTGGATTATTATTCCAAGTTCCCAGAGGTCTGCCTGCTGAAACATAAGACTGGTGGCGCAGTAGTTACCCAACTGAAATCTCTCTTTGCGTGGAACGGTATTCCAGATGAGTTGATAGCAGATAATATGCCATTTGCTAGTCGTGAGCTACAGCAGTTCGCACAATCATGGGGATTTAGAATTATGACATCTAGTCCCAGGTATCCACAGTCAAATGGTATGAGTGAGCGAACGATTGGGACTGTCAAACAGCTGCTGAAGAAAGCTGATGACCCATACATGGCATTGCTGGAATACAGAAACACCCCAGTAACTGGTCTAAAATACTCCCCTGCTCAGATTCTAAATAGTAGAAGGCTGAAGTCAAAACTCCTTACAGCTACACATCTGCTACAACCTGATGTTGTGACAGATGTTCAATCAGAACTTATTAAATTACAGCAGAAACAGAAGTACTACTATGACCGAGGGGCAAAACCGTTAGCTAAGTTGGACGTGAACGATGGTGTTCGTATTAGGCAAAATGGTGTGTGGATCCCTGCAATAGTAACTGAGCATCATGCCTGTCCTAGGTCTTATATAGTCCAGTCAGCAACAGGCAGCGTTCTACGGAGGAACAGACGTCATCTACTAAGAACTGCAGAGCCTCCTCCTGAAATTACACCTGACCTTGAGCCGTGTTTTGCGGGTGTAGGTCTACCCTCATCCGGGGAAACTAGAGTGGCTTCCCCCTCCTCTCCAGCACATCCCAGAGGGGAGATACAGACCGCATCCACAACCTTTCATACTACAAGATCCGGGCGAAGTGTGAAACCCCCTAATAGACTGGATCTGTGAACTATGTTGAGTTTTGTGAGGTTAAGTGGTTAACCAACTTTGAAATTCAGTTTAAAGTGTAAATTGCTGAGTAAATAGGACTACTCAACATCGTAACTCGGTTTAGCGAAGCGTACTGTACCATACAACATCTGAACTCAACTTTAGCAAAGTGTGAAACTTGATAGTAAGTGTACCGCATACACTTTATACATGTACATGTAGTATTGCGATTGTATTCTGTTGCGTTGGAACTCTTATCACAGTGTCACTAATCATGCTCAATCTTCACTGTGTACAGAACAAACATTTATAGGACTGCTAGTTCACTATGACCTGTTGGGAAGTGTGTGTTCAAAATTGGATTAAGTATTTGTTCTAGTTCATTATGAGACAGTTGTCTCTTTTCTTTAAAAATAAAAAATAAAAAATAAATAATAAAGGGGCGGTGTCATATATTGTTGTACAACTACATGTAATCCCGCTTTGGGACTTGACACCCCCACAGTCTTCATGTCTTTGAACTCGTCCAGTGTAACTATACTAGCCAATGTGAATCGCGTACTCTGGTCGCGTGTATTTTGGTGGTGTGTTTGCAGGCGCCATTTTGAGTCGGAGTTGAATTAAACGAAATCTCAGTACATCTTTGAATCGTTGTTGTTGGAGAATATTACAGTAAGAGATACTTTTTATGGAGCAGCTACGCTGGAAGATGTTTTTAACCGGGTAAAAGAAGATTGTATTTTAGATTATTTCAGAGAGATTGGTTTGTTGTACAAATTTTAATGTTCGTATACCTGCTTTAACGCATTATAGTTTACCTGGGACGAATATAGAAGGGATATGAAACATACCCCGACATCAAAGGCGCCGCCGCGTGCTCACGTTGAATGTATGTCTCGGCGTGAGCCTGACGAGATTCTGCGAGACATTATATACCGCCATTGTTTTTAACTTCTTCGCATCGCCCAATTTTCGTCACGAATTCATTCCAGATTTTACCACATTTATAGACGTTCTTCTGCAGCAATTGACATCAGATTATTTCATCAAAACAGGTAGAAGAAAGTTTTGAGGGATTTTCATCGAAAAGATGCATATTTCCATGACAACTTTCGACCGCTCTGCGCTGCCGATAAGTTACCGAGTGGACGGAGCGGGAAGGAAAACTCATTTTTTCATTCTTTGTGATCAAACTTCTCATTTATCTCGAGCTTTGGAATATATCTGTGCTAACTTTTACAAAATATGCAAGCATGTCATTGACAGTACGCAAAATGTTTTCATTTTCCATTTTCGTTTTTGTAAATAATTGCTCGTGAAAATCGTAAAAATGCTAAATATCTAGAATTCTGAACAAATCTCACAATTCTTGTACGTTTTTGTGATTGAACTACTCTTTTGGGTCATTCGTTTTTTTAGATTTTTTTTCTCCGTGCACTAGTTTTGTTTCTTGTCGTTTGCATGATGTATTCATTTTGCCACTCGTTGAGCTGTGAAGGATTTCTTTTGGTCACCAATCTTGGCCTAAATTGAGCTGACTGGCGTTCACGTTAATGGAGCCTAGTTGACAAGCACGTGTATTCGCCCAGCATTGACCAGCGAAAGAGGGCGGGGCTCGCAGCGGAGCACACGTGACGGTCTTTTGCGCACAAAAGCCAATCAGTGACGAGGCGTACTAATTCACCAATCACTAATCACTCATTAACATATCAATTAGCGAGACAGACCCTAGTTCAAAGAGAGGTGCCGCGTTTCCTATCCCTCTATACTCGTCCCAGAGTTTACTGAGTTACTAACTTGAATATTTAGAATTTTGTTTGGTCGTCGCTATATAACTGAAATATTGCTGAACGCGACGTTAAACTCTCTCTCTCTTTCCTATTTTGTAAGTGTCTATCTAAATATATATTTATATTTTCATTGTTATATAATTATCTATATTGGTCTGTGAAATAGCTTGTAAAGCTAATGTTTTCTTTTAACTATTGTAGCGACCTTAAATAAAGCTTCTTGAATCTTGTCTTGTCTTCTTCGGAAACATTAGTTTGATTGTATATTGATAGAGGGATGCGTTTATACTAGAGTGAGTTGAAGGTGGTATATTCTTTGGATGAATAAATATTAGTATTTAACCAAAGACCAAGTGTACAGTATGTGATGACCAAGAATTGCTGGTTTTAACATGGGCTCGGAATGTTCAATGCTTCAATCATCAGTCCATAATGTGTATTATGTGAAGATAGATAGTGAGCAATCATACATTATCTGTATGTGGGAAAGCAATTGGGTTAAGCCTTGTTTTGCTGTCGTGATTCAGGATAATCCCCAAATGTTTTAGCCGGATTTCAGTATGAAAGAAAATCCCACTATTGAGATTCAGGAATGGAATTTTATTTTTAATGGGCTTCGGGATTAGCTGTAAGGGCATCCCTTGACAAAGCCCCCTCTCTCTCTCTCTCTCCCCCCCTCCCTTCCCCAAAAAAGGCTTCCTCCCACCCTATTCTATCAATTGGTGAAAACTATCAGCATCACGACACACTGATTAAGAACATGGTAAGTACGCATATTCGAATAGTAATATATGGATACCAAAGGGACATCACTCATGGAGGAATGATACGATAACTACGAAAACAGATCATGAGCATTTAATTCAAAAGTTGTGACATTGTTTATTATGTTTCACGGAAATCATACACGAACTGTTGGATGGGCTGCCTTGAAAAGAAAGTAGTATATTGGTCATCGTGTTTCAAAACGTCATCGTGTTTCAAAACGTCATCGTGTTTCAAAACGTCATCGTGTTTCAAAACGTCATCGTGTTTCAAAACGTCATCGTGTTTCAAAACGTCATCATGTTTCAAAACGTCATCGTGTTTCAAAACGCAAAGTGAAACTATGAGAGGAATGATGCGATGAGTAGAAAAACGGACCATTCGTTCATATGGTGGCGATAATCTGTGCCAAGTTTCACGAAAATCCTACAAACTGTTGGCCGAGCTATGTTGACGAGGATGTATCTGTTAGGGCATCATGTTTTAAACCGCGACGGGCCATAGGCCTACCTCTGGGAGGAGTCATAAGACGGGAACGAAAATGACACAAGCGCATCTTATGGTGACGATATTTATTTTTATAGTCATGATAATGTTTATCAAGTTTCACATAAATCGTGCATAAATCGTGCTAGCCTCACACCGCTGAACCGGCACGGGTTCGAGCCCCGCTGGTGCATGTGTGCAACTTTGTCAGTTACTTGCCGACGAGCGGTGGTTCTGTTCGGGTGCTTCGGTTTCCTCCACCAACCAAACTGGTTGTTATCATATGAGGAAAATAGCCTTGAGTGTGACATTAAATTAAATCCCCCCCCCCCCCCCCACCCTCCTCCCCGGTGCAAAAATTGTTGGACGACTGTCGTTGACAATGATGTATAAGATAGAGCATCATATGTTAAATCACAAAGAGCCATAACGCTGGGAAGAACGATAGGGGCAGTACGACAACGGAACACGCCCATCTTCATATCGGGTGACGATAATGTCTACCAAGTTTCACGGAAATTGTAGGTGTAACATAGTCAAGGCTTTCCGCGGATAGGCTCAATGTGGGCCAGCGCTGTTTAGCCCAAGCGTGAAATAGAACACATTTGGGGTCATGTACAACCATTTTAAATTTGCCTACGAAGTTACACGCAAAATATCGAAAATGGATTCAAATGATCATGCAGAGATTTATATTCTTCACCAACAATGTTGATGCATCTGGAAAAATTTCAAACGTGGACAATTAAGAGCATTCCACAGTACCGGTTCTTAGATTAATTCCGTGAATATTCCAAAGGATTATCTGTCTTTCTGATACTTGTAACTTACCATCATATCTAGCCATGGTTCGTCTGACTAATTGCCGATGGACCATTGCTAGAGTTCGGATGATGATAGGATGCCATTCCTCATAGATACCATAGATACCTGATAACTAATAGTGTACGGTATTTGCTACACACATGTAATATGTAACAGGAATCATGCTCCTGTAGACACGAGTCATGCTCCTGTAGACAGGAGTCATGCTCCTGTAGGCCTAAAGGTTTTGTCTTATTCATCATTTATCAACATCCTGTAGAAGCCTATATGGTTCTGGAAACTTCTCCTATAGGACTGTCTTGTATGATACAAAATACGCAATCGTGTAAGATCCTGACGGACAATCCTATGGATAAAGTGTCCAAATTCTATAAGATGCTGTAGGACATTTTCCTATATGAATCCTAGAGCATGTTTTTGTGAGGGAACAGTTATACCAGGTCATATAAGACAACGAACGTCAATACGAGTCGACTGCACAGTCCTCTTGATAAAGTGACGATGGCTACGTTTTTCGAACCCAACAACTGTTTGCGGGCTCATTCTGGTCATTGTCCGCTCATTTCTTCTTGCGTATTACGTCGAATGAATATCGCGGTTTGATGTCATACGTTCTGGTAGCTGGTGTAGGTGCAAGGATTACTCTGTTATTCCACAAACTAAGCTCTCGTTGGCATCGGCCACATGTAACAGGATGAGCACTCCGTGACACTTCCAGAAGTGTTCCATGGGGGGGTTAAAATGAGGATCTAGGATAATATACATGGACACTAATTCCCCCAAAACAAACAAATTCGATGGAAATCCACCTATGTACCTTAACCATTGTAAGTTGCGTGTGTGACATTCTCTCATGGTCAGAGTTTGTATCATCTTGAACTATCGGTGTATCTGACCCTAGGAGGTAGTCTATAGGCCTTGAACTATCGGTGTATCTGACCCTAGGAGGTAGTCTATAGGCCTTGAACTATCGGTGTATCTGACCCTAGGAGGTAGTCTATAGGCCTTGAACTATCGGTGTATCTGACCCTAGGAGGTAGTCTATAGGCCTTGAACTATCGGTGTATCTGACCCTAGGAGGTAGTCTATAGGCCTTGAACTATCGGTGTATCTGACCCTGAACTATCGGTGTATCTGACCCTAGGAGGTAGTCTATAGGCCTTGAACTATCGGTGTATCTGACCCTAGGAGGTAGTCTATAGGCCTACAATCTGATGCCATGGCAATGCGTTACTGCATGGCAGAACGGGAATATATCCCACAGGGAAATTCTAATTAGCGGCTAAGGCTAACAAAGATGTACGCTCATTTAATCGGCCGGTGGACCTACGTCCCTTACTCTGTAACAAGGAGATTAAGGGGCGTAGGCCCTTCCGCGGATTGAATGAGTGTAACGAAGATGCTGGTCCAAATAATTGTACGCAAGGAAGCAAGATTTAGCGGAAACCATATAAAGTATAGATAAATCGTCAAATCCGATTTGTTTCGGATTTGTTCTCTCGAGCATTCCATTTTTCAGTGTGTGAGTTAATGCAGCTTATCGGTGATAAGGAACGTCGATTATGTTATCTTCGCCGGGAGAAAATAGAATTTCAGTATTGATCTGAACTCCCACAATTCGGTGGCATTTGTATCTTTTCTCGACTTGTTCATCAGTGAAAGAACACATGGAAAGCTAAACCATAAGACACAGAGATCCAGATTTTGTGTCACCGGCGAATATAAAAGTAAAACTGGTGGACTAATTTAAGAACCGTGTACACAATGGAGAATACATTAGTCACCTAGGGTGTCATTGAACCCCTGGGAGTGACTTGACAGCAATAGAGGGCATATCAAGTGAGGCTGAAGTGAGATTTAATTGAAGAACATGGGGGCTTCTTGTACAGATATCCCCCAACCTATGGACTACATCGGGTTAACATATGGTGATAAAACCTGGACACATTCCAACTTCCCATATATTTCATTCAAAATACTTATAGGTTATAACCTGTGTAGCAAGTGCTAATGACACAATTGTCGCAATTACGACAATTGTGTCATTAGCATTTGTCAGGTCGCCAGCTAATGTCACAGCATAGTTGTGACAATAGCAGGCGAATCTGTCACCCGAAAAAATGGTAGCGAGCATGTTGACGTTCATTGTCACAACTCGGAACCAGTAATTATATGAGGCAAAAATATATCACACATGATGTATGACTAATTTTTTTTATATACTTACAATATCAACCACTACTGACACAAGTGCCGTAATTGTGCCATTAGTGGGCGACTCTGCACGCAGATTCGACAGCTAATGTCGCGATTGCGAAAATAGCCGTTGTCTCTGTATGCAGAGTTACCTGCTAATGACGCAATTTCGACGTAGCTGACGACCTGACAACTGCTAATGACACAATTGCGTCATTAGTAGATGCTACAAACCTGTCTTGTTTTTTGTGTTTCTCTGAGGTCCTGCACAATGTCGATTTTAGAAACCCAAACTTTTCCTGAATAAAAAGATATTGGCTGATTGTCTTCAGTCATTCATAATACCCCCAATCCTTTCAGTATGACACTCCATAGACGTTTGTTCGTTGTACTTGAAATTTGAGATAAATTGAAAACCAAACGAGCGTCTGTCGTCCTCCAGGGGTATACGCCGTATGGAGCTGTACAAATATGTCACACAATTATCTATAGGCTCGCTGCATAGCAAAATTTCATTAAATGTGAATTCCAGCCCTTGTCGGATATTTCAATTGCGTACAATACAAAAAAGACATTAATATATAATTATGTTGGTTCGACGAAGGACTACCAACGATATATCGTGTGGATCATCCTATTGTACATTGACGTATACAGAGGCAACCCCTAGAGGATGTATTCAAGAACTTCCGGGGAACTGGCCGATTTTGAGCTGAATATAATTGTTTAAATGTCCAGGAATGAAGAATGTTATAGGCCATCCTGTGACGGATATTTTCTCTAACTCGGTGGAGATAGGTTGTTCCAAATTTATCAATATAATCCCCAAAGAGCACTCATCCGGCTTACAGAGGTTGACAATTTCTAAACCTTCGCTTGTGAAATATATCAAATGTTGCTTAACATTTCTGCCCAGTACCAACGTCGGATGATCTTAGACCGTTTATAGCACACTTATTTTATTGATGATATGAGAAAAATAGAAGAGAATGGGAAAAGAATAGCTTAAGTCCGAGCTCATGTCTCCTGTAACTGCTTGATATACCTCCAGATGACGTCACAATGCACCTAAGGGAACAATGGGTTATTCACCGTGGTGCAGTTTTAGCAAAATACTTATAGTAAGAGATCATGATCATTTGTTTCAGCATAAGGTGCAATAACTTGGTGATTTGTTGATATTTGAAAGGCCAGGCTGATTTCCCCCACAAAAATCTAGACACCTACAAATGGGGAAACAATAATATTTGATTGCGATCCTACACAACAGAACCATTTATGTGTATTACTACAGGTTTCAGAGTGTTTGGTGAACTGACCAAAAAATGGACGGGGTGAGGGGAGATTTTGGCTTAACGGTGCTGCTAAAACTGGAAATTACGATTCTGGGGTCTGCAGAGTGGTAGTTCATTTATTCTTGTTGGTTTATTTTCTCCCATATCTGGTCCAGATCGACTAACATTGAAATGGGTTTTATACAAAGTGTTTATAATTTCACATTCAGATATATCAGCTCTGGCTTGCAGTAAGACATTAGCCCAAGTCTTGACATACCTGGTCAGAGTCTTAGTGGCAACCTTTAAACGATGTAGGATTAATTAACTGATTAAGTAAGGTAGCTGAGATTGACATGCCTAACTCGATTTGCACCTGGTCATAGAATTCCAAAAATAAAGCATCCGCATTCACTTTCAACAGAAATGCAACCTTATGGATGCTTTTATAGATGACGCCGGGAAATATTTGTTCTTCTCATCCCACTCTCTCAAACCCCACCATTCTCATGAACGTATTACAGCTCCGATGTCGAGAAATTATCTCCCTTACTTCCCAGATAAATATATGAAAAGGAACATTGATTCCTGTGACATTCCTTCTGGGTGTGTGCAGAAGTAAAGGTTGGATATTTTGAATATCCACATTATTATAATATCCAGATCTGAATAATATCCACATCTGTATATACATATCTTTATAATATTCACATAAAAATATTCCGGTCTTATGATGTCATCATGGTGTCTTTGGTATCCTTTTCCCCGTTTAAGCCCTGGAACAAGCCACTGGGCATTTATTCTTTGTTCTGGCTACGGTTTTACAATATACCCTTACAATGCCCACGTAGCTTGGGTGTTAGGGTAGCAAAAATTATATATAAATATCAGATGTAACGTCTAACACCTTATATTTCTTATTTCAATATATTTGCGGGATACTAAATGAAATATTATTCCAACAATGTCCATGTGTATTAACTGAAGGTTTGGTTGTAATATAAGCATCTGTATTTGTGTATTGATTGACATGAAATGGTTTGCTGAATCATTCTCTCTACTGGTGAAACTGTCACGTGATCAAACATGGTCGACGATTCTTTACAAATTATAAGCACGTCATCCAACATGGTGGTCGCATATCTGATTCTGAACCTGAATCGTAAGGAAGTTAATCTTATACTCCTGCTTAATTCACTCATATGGTGACCCGGACATGCCGCAGAGAACCACCGCCAGCCGGCAAGTAACTAGCAAACTGTCGCATACACCAGCGGGGCTGAACTCTTGTCGGGAGTCATGACGTCATCCTTAACCTGAGCCCAACTGACCTGAACCGGATTGGCTCAAATGCTCTATTTTGACAATAAGTTTCTGGAACATTGTTCTTATCGCTGTGGTCAGAGTTAGCACAGAACTGAAAAAGTAATTGGAACTTTTGACAAATACCGCTTTGATATTTTTTTATGTCATTTTCGGCGATGCTCGCTTGGGTGGGAATCGTGTCCGAAAATATGACTAGTGGCTGCATGGGGTAAGCCTATCACGCCCCAGTAAGATGATTGGTCATCTGTATGCACGAGGGAGGCAACCAATCCACCAAGAGATGGAAATGATGTTGTGTCTCCGATGGGCCGCAGGAATTTCAGGGGCTCTACCGAGTCAGTCTCGGTAAATCTAAATTCGCCTACTACATTGAATTATGGTAGAACGGGAATTGTAATCGGCTGAGGAAGGAATGGAATGTAAAACTACTGTCAAATATTATTCAATACAGGCAGTTCTGGGAATAGCCGTCCAACTGAGTCAACAGGGTTAAGTACATTCCCATCCGAAATGGACAATGGCTTTCAGTCTCTTCAAGTCTATTCCCAGACGATTACCTTTGAGAATGTATATTATAGAGTTAGAAAAAGTTGGGCATCGCTCCCGCTGGCAAATCTCCATTATCTGTCGCTTGACAATCAATACGTCATTATTAAAGTACCAGTTAGTCATTGTAGGCGTATATGTGACATGTCCTTAAGATATATGCAGTTTCACCACATAAGTTCCGAGTTTTACAATATACCTTTACAATGCCCACGTAGCCTGGGTGTTAGGGTAGCAAAAGTTATATATAAATATCAGATGTAACATCTAATACCTTATATTTCTTATTTCAATATATTTGCGGGATACTAAATGAAATATATTTCCAACAATGTCCATGTCGTGTCGAGTTTTTCGCAGTGCCTTTTAATTGGGAGTTAATGGCCGCCTTAGTGAATATGTTTCGTTTTTCGATGTTTAGTTTTAAATCGTCAATCAAAAAACCGAGCGGCGTAACCTGTGAGGTTTTTTGATGAGGTCTAAAACTAAACATCGAATAATTATTACACGATAAAATTCACTAAGAAGGTCATGAACTCCATTCTAACATGTACAATGATAAATTTCCCCTCAATTCAGACGCGAAATGGCAAATTTTCTGCAAACTTATTTCTTGATTGGAGAACTTCGTGACTGAAATCCAGGCCATGCTCGTGCGTGCTGTCCGTTCACGAGATGCAGCTATGTTAACTCCGCCCACTGCGCGGTGAATGAACTAATCGTCGCTCAGCTTGTAGCACTTCGTCACAGGAATAGGACGTCACCAGTTCGGCACGTGAATGTAAGAGATCACAACAAACAAATGAAGATTATCCATTCGCGACTGTTCGGCTTATTCCGTGAAGTCATAATACCTCGCGTATTAATGGTGTAAGGATTTTACAGCTCTCAGCTGTAAACCGTGATCCGCCGCACGTGAGGCACATCACATGCTGTAGGATGTGTTTCCCCTCACATAGTCCTCGTTGTATTTCTCTCTTATCGGGAGATAAAATATATACCCAAATGAAATGGGCATTCCCTTGATTCTACCCGGGAAGAATCTCTTCTAATTTGAGATGTTTCTCTCGGTTTTTCTTCTTGAGCTAATCTCCATCAGTGTCCATGGTAACGGAAGTCATACAGCTGACATGCGCTGTTCGGAGTTTCCGCGTGATATTATTCTTTCAATATGGATGCCAATATGGATTCCTACCAGTGCGGATCGAGGTTCTAATGTCCTATCATTGTCCGAGATTGTGTCGAGTGGAAGATTATCGTGTGGTAATCTCTATCTGTTTTGAGCTCTTGACCAATCAGTGCACGGATATAAGCTGGAGCATGTTAGAAAAGATAGTAAAATGAATGAATAGAAGATATGACGCCATAGACACTTATCTACTAGCACCTTCTGACTGCATTGCATCCAAAAACTTTCCTGGGTTCATGTGTGATATTTGTATATCTTGTTGTGATTGTTCATGTGGACCCTTGAACAGGTTAGAGATAATTACCTCTCTAAAATGGATATACAAAAGGCTGTTTTTGTATAATAGTGCTTTATTTATTCATCATGACACCCCAAAATCTTCAAGCGGCTTACAGTCGGCCGGCCAAGGACAATAACAACGCCTGTAAAAACTTTCGCTGGCATATTTTGTTATAAATGGGTACCCATGCTAAATTAGTTCTTCGCGTGGAATGGATAAAGGTGGAATGGACCAAGGGTAATTTTTTGGCAAATGAGGTCAAAAAGGGTACAAATCGCTTCCGAAATTAATATTCACAATACGAATTGTTACGAATGGGTATACAGATTGAATTAGTTGTATGTAGTGTTGGGTTTAAGACCATAGTCCAGTCGGCCATAGTGGCTGTCTGAGAAATGGCAAAGTCAGAATATCAATTTCCCATTTGAGTATGAAATACTACAACAAAACTTGACAACATTTTTTGCCCATGTCAAAGAAGAATTAAATGACAAGCAATGTATTACCTTAATACCATGAAATCACATTCAGCATTCAAACTGTGATTGAAAATCAAAAATGTATAATGTAAACTCAACAGTAGTTTGTAAATGTTCCCCACAAGCATACCTCTCCATGTGTATCTTCTGATCAGGTAAACTAACCCTGCAGCATTTCCTTCCCTGAAAACCCAGGGTACACCACAACATGCATGTGTGTCAAGACAGACAGCTGCTAGCATACACATGTACATGTAGTGCAGAGGTGAGACTGGTCAGTTTATGGCAGAGAAACAGGTAACTGGTCATCCAGTTTCATGTAGCTGTAAATGGAGGATGCCCATCCAGTGATTGCTGGTGGACATTGAAGCTGAAATAACTTCATGCATGTTCTATTCAATTCAAGACTTGGGTCCCTGCTTCTACCTGGCATAGCATGTACATGTATAACATGGGGCAGGTCTTTGTGGATGAATGTTTGAATCTAAGGCCCTTGCAGATTAGATAGGAAGAACATGTAATTCATTTATTAAAAGAGTAAAACTGGGTAACTTCCATTATACATGATAATGAATAACAATAAATGCATATCTGATTAATTAAAAATTGTTTTTTTCTGTTCTATTGATATAAGCAATCATTGGTAATTCCTATTTACTCTGCAAAGGCCTTTGGTTTTAGCTGTACAGATAGCATGCCACTTTCACCAGGGGAACATCTATGAATTTCTGGAGATTTACAAGGCACATTTCAAGGTTTTTCAATCACTGTTCGAATACAGGGCAGGATGTTACATTTTCATGTTCAGTATTTGTTCAAACTTTTGTAATTCTTCGACATGGGCATAAACAATGAATAGGATATGCTCTAGTATTTGCTAATTACATGTGGAAACCTACCTGGGACTTTGCCATTTCTGAACCGAGAAAACTGACATTAAATGGCCGAGTATACTATGGCCTTAAGGTAGGCATAATAACCATTAGGTAGCCATTATGCTGTCTGTCGAGGATTATTGAAATAGACTAAAAAATTGATTTAAGATGAAAACTATAGTGCGAAAGAGCTCCGTTCTAGCAAATGCCTGTCTCAAAATAAAAATAATCCCTTTAATTTGGCGGATAACATTTACCAAATTGAGCAAGAGTTCGAGTGACTCCATATGTCCGCCATCTTGAATTCTTCAATTATTTGTATAGCTGATGATTGTACGAATAGAGCCAAACAAGGCCAAATAATCAGATCGATCTGTTTTGTGAAGAGGCTTGGCTTTGAGGAATTGTTACTTTCAGCTTCATGTAATCACAATGCCTTAAGAGCATAATGAAAATTTGAGTCTCAGATGAGCCCACATGGTACCCATTTTGTATTTAACAGTTATATTCTCAGCTCAAGATTATGTCAACAGAATAAAAATTGGCGTAGTGTAATAAGCTATGGCGTTATTCTGCTCAATTTAATCATGTTAGTACCTAGAATAAAAATATTCTAACGGTAACATGAAAAAACAAGATTTTACGGATGACTCCTTATGGTCGCCATTTTGAATTTAACTATCATTTGTAATCTGAAGACCAAGCAAATAGATTCAAAATAGACACAAGGTACTTACATGTAGCTATGATGTGAGACCCTTCGGTTTTGATAAATTTGCACAATCAACTAGGAAAATGCCTTTATATACACGAGCAACATCAAAAATCAAGAGCTTCACATAACTTTTCACGGCTGCCATATTGGATTTGACCATCGTATTTTGATCTTGGGGATATGCAAATAGATTCAAAATGGGCCTAAGTTGTTACGCTATGCTTAGAGATCCCTCAGTTTTGATGAATGTGCACAATGAGCGAAGAATAGTGCATTGAACTATACGAGCAACGTGAAAAAGTATGATTTTCAGATGACCCCATATGGCAGCCATTTTGTATTTGACCATCAAATCTTGATCTTAGGATGTTGGGCTATGCTTAGGGATCTCCCAATTTTGATAAATGCGCATAATGAGCTAAGGATAATGCCTTGAACTATACTTGCAACGACCAAAATTGTGATTTTCAGATGACCCCATATGGCCGCCATTTTGAATTTGACCATCAAATCTTGATTTTTGACTTATGTAAATTGATTCAAAATGAGCCTAAGATGTTATGCTATGTATAGAGATCCCACGGTTTTGATAAATTTGCGCAGTGTGGTAAGAATAATGTCTTGAACTACACGAGCAGCAGGAAAAAGTATGATTTTCAGAAAACTCAATATGGTCGCCATTTTGAATTCAAAACTTGATCTTTGGGATATGTAAATAGATTCAAAATGAGCATAAGATGTTATGCTATGCATATAGAGATCCCTCGGTTTTGATAAATGAGCTCAGTGAGGTAAGAATAATGCCTTGAACTACAGGAAAGGGTGATTTTCAGATGACCCCATATGACCACCATTTTGAGGTTAACCGCTAAATCTTTATCTTTGGGACATCTAAATAGATTCAAAAGGAGAATAGGATGATGGGCTATACATAGAGATCCCACGGTTTTGATGAATTTGCGCATTGAGGTAAGAATAATGCCTTGAACTACACGAGCAACAACAAAACTGTGATTTTCAGTGTACCCCAGATGTCCGCCATTTTGATTTTAAGCATTATAATTTAAGCTGAAGATTAAGCAGATATATTCAACATAGGCGTTAGATGCTAGGCTTTGCTGTGAGATTCCTTTGTGTTAACTAATTTGTACAATCGGCTAAGAATAATGTCTGTTATATGAATAATGTGAAAAGAGCGATCTTTGGATGAACCCGTGAGCCCCATTTTGCATTAACGCATGATGGTTTTTATTTATTTATTTCCAAGGATGACCAACGGGCCCAGAGGACCCATTTACTGGCTCCATAAACTAAGATTAAATACTAAAGACTAAAGACTATATATACAAATATTAAGACAATAAATTAAGAAAAGAAAAAAAACACACACAAAAAAACCCACATAAATAATATACGTATAAATTATAACATAAAATACATAGGGATATATATCACAGGCGGTAGATAAAGTCACAAAACATACATGTACAATATGATAGAACATGTAAAACTAAGACGATATTATAAGCAAGTTAAGAGAAAACGGTGAAAGATCTATAGGAAATAACATAAAACACGTGTAGAATTTAGAATAAAAATCTATGTAAAGTTGACATAAAATCACTAGGAGATCATTGAAAATAGTACGCAATGAGCGCTTAAAAGATTGAACTGGAGCACAAAGATCCAGATCTGTACTATCAGAACAGGAAAATAATTCATTAAAACTGTGCATGCACCTCTGCATAGGAAAAAAATTTAAGACATTTGTTCGATGCCTGCTATTCCTAAAATTACGTAAAACCCTAGTTGGGGCATGAAAATTCAGCTTGATGGCAGGACAGTCGTAAAAAGAGTTAGCACATTTGTGAAGAAAAATAAGATCTAAAAAAGTCCTTCTTTGGTCCAGCTGAGGTAGGTTAAAAACATGACAATAATCCGGATATTCCTCACGATCGTACGGCATGCCAGATTTAAAACATAAGAATTTTACAAATTTACGCTGGACACGCTCAACCAAACACAATTTCTCTTTTGCCACGGAGACCACACAACAGAACAATATTCAAGATGTGGCCGTACGTGTGCTTTATATAAAGAAATGAGGGATAGTGTGTCGGAAAAAGATGAACAAGTGCGTTTTACAAATCCGAGCATTCTGAATGCTTTGTTAACAACGTGCGATATGTGAGCCTTAAAATTTAAGTTACTTGTTAAAATAACACCGAGATCGGTCACTCGATCCTTCCGAACAAGAGCAGATCCATTAATGTCATAATCATGGTACACAGATGTTCTTTTGTTCGTGTAAGAAATGGCAAAACATTTGAGGATATTTAAAATTAATTTCCAATCTATACACCAATTATACACAATCGTCATATCCTCTTGTAATCGGACACAGTCATTAATACATGTAATATGCTTGAAAATTTTGAAGCATATAGTTAATCACAAGAATTATAGAAATGGCCCCAAAAATACGGGAAGTCTTCGCTCTCGTTTTTCTAGCATTCTGGTGATGCCGCGAATGTTCAAATGGGCGCTAAATTTCCGAACCCTCTATCACCCAGGCCAAAAAGAATTACTTCAAACTACTCCAAACTAGAGAAAGAAAACTTCGCACCAACAATTATCTTGATCGGGAAGGTTCAGTCTATAAGAAAATGCATGTTGCCCAAACTCACAAACAAAAAATACTGAAATACCCTACACTACACTAATCTTAAAATTCATCCCGTATAACTACTTTAGATTTGATACCCATTTCTTTTACAAGGAATTTAATACAAAAATGGTTTAAATTGTTCTAAGGCCCATATTTTGACCATCTTTGGATCTTATTTGACCTCGAAATGATATCCTACAGGCACATCATATTTAGACCTATATCTCTATAAAAATGAAGCGGGCCTTCTCTCTCGTCGACTGTATGACAAAAGAGATGATTACAATTTCGACATCGTAAACTATCCCTTTCTGGACAGTAATATTCCAGTGGGACCTGCATATGGCGTATACATATCACGCCTAGTAGCATTTGCTAGATCATGTGTTAAATGTGACGATTTTAATCAACGTCACAAAACATTGTTGCAGAAACTTATAATAACAAGGCTACACCACCAAGCGCCTCCACTCAAAGTTTCTCAAATTTGGCGATACATATCGCATGCTGATAGCAAAATACGAGCGTAGCGTGCAAGATCTATGGCGTTACGTTTCGTAACTTGTGTCTAATTCCGCTTAACCCGGGGCTAGGGGCCGTATGAACCCATGTACTTCAAGATCCTCATGGTACTCATATGAACAGTCACAATCAAAGCGTGACTAAGATACATCATTCTTTAGATGACGACTTTACAACGAATATTATGGATTATGAATACTGATCAGCGATACGGATTTGATATTTTTGGAACATCATGACGCCTTGTCGGCATCATTGAAAACTGTTGACCGCTTCTCTTTTGCAGGAAACAAGCTTATGTTTATGTATACTATGATTGTCTTTTTGAATTTGGTGCTAATACTGTTATATGGAATATGGAATAGGTCTTTGGATTATGGACGCGGATATTCTCTAATGGACGACGGCTGAATTATGAATGACGGACCAGACGCTTGTAATCAGAATGACCTCAAATTGCCGAAGTTGTCTTGGTATCCACCGCTACCTTGATCAATACTGTATACAAAAGCAATTAACGAACAGCGCATATATATGAAATAAAACAGAATTTTCCCCTCATCTTTTACCTCATTTAATCCGTAAAGTGACCTCAAAATTACCTTTAATGCCCAAAATCAGGGTGGTATCCCCTTCCACCTTGAACCCCACCACGCAAAGAACTAATTTAACATGGGTACCCATTTGTAACAAACAATGCCATCAAAAGTTACATTTCGGGACCCTGGCCGGCCTATTAGCTTATATATTGTAGCATTTCGGAACAGTGGTTTTCCAATGAAAGTGTGCATAGTCTTAAGTTTTAACAGAGAACAAAACATGTAGTCTATTATCATGCAAATTATATAGACGATAATTTGTTATGTGTTTTAATACCACCCGACGCGGACATTTATGCCCATGGTCGCCTATGACGGATGTCTCTTAGCTCGATATATTCCATCTTCGCTTACCCAAGTCTAACACTACACGTGTTAAATGAACGTTAGTGTAGTATTTAACTTGAAAATGTGAAGATGGATATATTCTTGACTTATAATGACGTTTTTTACTTCCCTTTTAGAGAGGCTGTGAATGACACGCTTAAAACTAAAGTGTTGAAACTTACTCGTAAGGTGTTGAAATAACCCTTTAAGTGTGTCCACAGGGACAACACTTATAAAGAGCAGTCACTGTGGACACACTTAAAGGGTTATTTTAACGCTTTACGAGTAAGTTTCAATACTTTAATTTTAAGCGTGGACGTGACCACACGGTCCCTAGAACCGGCGTGAAAGGGAAGAATATCACAGAAAACAATGTGTTTCTTTTTCGGAACGTATGTCTTACTGACTACAAATCAGGACAACTACAGTCTTAGCTCTAAGTTATTAAAAAGAAGCTTGACATTTTATTACTACCGGGCATTCTTTTCTTTCACACCGACTAAAGTGGAATTAGATATAATAGCATAGCACATCACGTGTATGATGATTGTGTCTTTCTCACTCCCCCTAGTGACAGGGCATGATTTATAAGATCATATCACCACCCAGGGACACGAGCGAACGTGTTCATACTATCACACACTATAGCATGGACGCACGTACGGCTGTTCCTCCTTCGTTCATGTCGGTACTGCACGGTGGCTTATTAGGGCCATGCATTGATCTTTTCAATTTTCTGCCTTTCTCTAACTTTCAAGATTTCACTTTCGCATTTTCTCTATTTTCTTGTCCTCCTCTTCAAGAAACTGCAACCATTTCCATACGAAAACGCTGGAAATTCATTTTCAAGAGACAAGAACAATTCAAACGACCACGTGAAAACACTGGAAATTAGCGAAAACCTCGAAAATTGCGTGAAACTTCACCGCGGTTGAAATAGTTTCCGCCGCGGTCGAAATAGTTTCCACCGCGGTCGAAATAGTTTCCACCGCGGTCGAAATACTTTCCACCGCGGTCGAAATACTTTCCACCGCGGTCGAAATAGTTTCCACCGCTGTTGAAATAGTTTCCACCGCGGTTGAAATAGTTTCCACCGCGGTTGAAATACTTTTTCGGTGTTTTTGCTTTTTAGTGTTTTCACATGGTTGATCGATTTTTGCAGTCGCTTGAAAACGGATAGAAGAAATTGTTAAAGCCAGAAAACAACTTTATATCTCGGAAATGAATCGATGTCAATGGCAAGAAATTACAGAAAACGCGAAAGTGAAATCTTGAAAACTAATAAAAGGCAGAAAATTGCAAAAGTCAATGCATGGCCCTAACAAGCCAACGTAGTAGGGCACGGACACACGTACATCTCATTTTATACTATAGATTCATAGAATGACAGTGCTTCGGGACGAGTCCAATACGGATCGGTAGATCTACGCCCATGCAGACATCTTCAGTGCCTTTTCCAGTACGGAGCTAAATGTCAGTCATCTTTTCAGTCGGAACCCATGTAAAAAAAGAAGAATGTCCTGTTGGGAAAAAATTTGGCGCCTAATAACCCAGATAAAACATTTTGTCTTGATCTCAACTCCGGTAAGGCATATTTTCTTGAAGAGAAACATATAAAAGACATTGTTTCCGGGGACGTTCTTCATTTCACACCGACCGACAAACCGACATCCGGATTCAAAAAGCTGTGGGCAAGGCAGTACCCGCTGTACTCACATATCGAAAAAATAGGCCCAGGCCAGTCGATATTTGATTTCCCAGAGTTCGCGCGTATGAGAGCAATGACGATATTATAGCCTTGCGAACCTATCAGATTACTCATTATCGCTACAAGAGGAAATCCATTATACCAGTTCGCACCTTTCATACATGTACTTAATAGAACTGGGACCTGACCATGTTACAAGAATTTGCAAAAGTATGAAATGAGAACTGAGTACTGTGAGAACTTAATCCAATCCATGAGTGATCAATAATATGAATCCTGAAGAACGATGATGGATCCTGACCACTGGTTGGATTGGAGTTCATGTTGGCATGAGGAATGCATGATAAGAATCCAGGATATTATAATCTAGAACAGGATTGTTTATATCAGTAACTTCTCTATGGAGCAATATTTTGACGAGCGAAAATTAGATCACAAAAGAGAATACGTATACTGTGTTTGAGGAATATTTCTGTCTCCCCAACGAATATACGCAGAGGCATATGGCCGCGAATTCAGCAGGAATTCGCTATTTACAAATAATAACACAATGATAACAGACAATGCCGATAGGAAGAAATATTGTGTATTTTTCAAGGAAAATTGCAGTCTATTTCTTTCAAATGAATCCGAATTTCCCAGCTGAATTAAAAAACTCCTCAAAATGATCCGTTATATTGTATTTTCATTGAATAGTTTAGTCCATTTTATCGAACGGCATGTTCAAATTAGCTGATAGCAACGATACAAATCTGAGCAAAGTTCAAATGCCGGATCTAAACGATGATCATATTTTTCCATAAACTTGTATATTTGTCAGTGTTATTTCGAAATGGTAATTTCGCATATGTTCTATTTGCGATAAGCGTATTCTGTCTCGCTGTAACTAAACGTTTGATTTGGACAATTATTCACTGGGCAATCAGAGCTTTTTCTTGTGTTATAGGCCCCTACAAAATTATGTGCAACTTTATCGACGCAGGTTGTACCGGTCATAAGAGATAGGTCATTCAGTCGTGCTAGTCAATGAGATATAGTCGACAAACTGTTCACTCAATCGTGCTAGACAGAGCGGTATAGTCGATGAATAGTTGACTCTGTCGTGCTATACAATGTGATATTTTCGATGAGCGTTTCACTCATTCGTGTATAGACAATGAGATATAGTCGATCAACAGTTCACTAAGTCGTACTAAACAATGAGATATTTTGATCGTAAATAATTCACTCAATCGTGCTACTATATAGTCGTGATAGAGGTAACATGGTCGTTGGTATGAGCAGTTCACTCAATCATATTTGTTCATTTATTTACTTTTTTATTTTAAAACTATGCGCTTGTAAACATCATCCGTACAACGGAGCCGTGGAAGGGACATGCGTTTTATTTATATTTTCACCCTTAGGAAAACAGATTTTTTTTCCTTTTTCTTTCAAAACTTTTTCGGCTTGGAAAAGAGAATAATTTTCCTTTCAGTGAAAAAGGAATTTTATTTATATTTTCGGTCTTCGAAAAAAAAAAAAAAAATCCTTTTTTATTTACGTCAGTGAAAAGGGATTTTTTTTTATTTTTCTGGCCGTTTGCATCAACTGAATTATCTCGGGCCCTTAGATAATTGCCCAATGAGAAAGCAGCATAGTGGGCTATGGTACGAGAATCGCAGGCTCTCATTGGTCAATTATCTTGGACCCCGAGATAATATCTAGGGCCCCGAGATAATCAGCCAATGAAAACTTTCCTTTAGTATCGTTTCCTTATAGAATTATCATCCATTTGCGGCGCCATGGATTTATCCAACAGGGAATCGTTGATTCGTTTGTATTTTGACTGTGGATTGATGTACAAAGACATAGTTGATTTAATGGCAGTTCAACGCGAAATGGCGGTCGGGTGAATAGGGGAGAATAAAAGCGGTTTTCATTGGCTGATTATCTTGGGGCCCTAGATATTATCTCGGGGTCCAAGATAATTGACCAATGAGAGCCTACCATTTTCGTACCATAGCCCACTATGCTGCTTTCTCATTGGACAATTATCTAAGGGCCCGAGATAACTCAGTTGATGCGAAAGAAGAAAAACTTTTATTTTGACGGCCAGAAAAATAAATAAAATTCCTTTTTCACTGACGTAAATAAAAGGCAATTTTTTTTTTTTTCGAAGACCGAAAATATAAAAAAAAAATCCTTTTGCACTGATGAAGAAAAAGAAAAATTATTTTTATTTTCGAAGACCGAAAATATAAATAAAATTCCTTTTTCACTGAAAGGAAAATTATTCTCTTTTCCAAATCCGAAAAAATAAATAAAATATCTTTTTCACAAGTTTTGAGAGAAAAAGGGGAAATATTCTGTTTTCCTGAGAGTGAAAATATAAATAAAACGCATGTCCCTTCCACGGCTCCGTACAAATGAAATGAGAAATGTAACGTGAAATTAAAATAAAACACTAAGTTGATGGGCCGCGAAATCCGTATGGGAAGCGGCTCTTAAACTGCAATTTCAATCAATCGTTCACTCAATCGCGTTAAGCAAATGGAATCGTCAATAGTCCATTAATCTTGCTAGCAATCCGAATTTTGCATGCACTATAAGTAATTGTACGGGTCCTCGGTAGGCGACACTAGAAATAACCAAGTGGACTGACCCGCGAATTCAGCTGTAATTCGTACAGATTCAATTTTCTCTATTT
>JAVTVY010052836.1:0-25021 GCA_036873755.1 Hanleya hanleyi | reverse complement strand
ACACTGACCCAAGTTCTAGCATCAAGAATAATTCCCGCTCTCGGATTTTTCTCTCAAATCCAAAAGGGGAATCCTTAGTAGATGGATAGACGACGTCTATGATCTGAATACTAAAGTTATCCCAGCCATGGTCGGGTCCAGAAAAATGTCTACCTATAAGCAATTGCTTTATCCTAACGGATTTTCTGTGACCGTTCACCCTAAGATGGAGTCTTTGGGTGGTCTTGCCAACATACTGTTGACCACACTTCTTACAGGAAACTAAATAAATACAGTTTGTAGTAGAACAACTAAGATCAACATACGAGTTAACAGAATATGATTTACCAGTTAACGCGGAACTAAATGAAGCTGACGTATTAAAGAGTGGACACGTGAGACATCCACGATGTCCACACTTAGAAATTTTGAAATTATTACATGTAGAATTCGGTGCTAAACAATCATCAAGGGCAATATTACAAGATTTGATGTCGTGGCCTTGCCTTGCTGTCAGAAATATATCTGTCATTTGGATTGAAAAAGGTCTTAGTGCATTTCGAACTATTAGGGACTCGGCCGAGAAACCTGCACTAAGGTTCCTCGGGTCTGTCTTAATATTATTTCTTTGTATTGTATCCATTATTATGAGTGTAGGGTATGCAGGGGCCCGGCCTCGGGGACAACTTGTCCACCAGCAGAATCCAGTCATACACAGGTTAAAATTACAAGCGTCTAGTCCGTCATTCATAATCCAGCCGTCGTCCATTAGAGAATATCCGCGTCCATAATCCAAAGACCTATTCCATATTCCATATAACAGTATTAGCACCAAATTCAAAAAGACAATCATTGTATACATAAACATAGGCTTGTTTCCTGAAAGAGAGAAGCGATTAACAGTTTTCAATGATGCCGGCAAGACATCATGATGTTCCAAAAATATCAAATCCGTATCGCTGATCAGTATTCTTAATCCATAATATTCGTTGTAGAGTCGTCATCTAAAGAATGATGTATCTCAGTCACGCTTTGATTGTGACTGTTCATATGAGTACCATGAAGATCTTGAAGTACATGGGTTCATACAGCCCTGTTTTATAAGTTTCTGCAACAGTGTTTTGTGACGTTGATTAAAATCATCACATTTAACACAGGATCTAGCAAATGCTACTAAGCGAGATATGTATACGCCATATGCAGGTCCCACTGGAATATTACTATCCAGAAACGGATAGTTTACGATGTCGAAATTGTAATCATCTCTTTTGTCATAAAATCGACGAGAGAGAATGCCCGCTTCATTTTTATAGAGATAGAGATCTAAATAAGATGTGACTGTAGGGCTATCTGTAGTTTCCTTCAAATCCAGTGAAGGTGGATATATATCCTTCACTGCGTCATTTATATAGCGATTATCCACAGCGAGAAGATCGTCTTGTTTTACCTGTACCATCGATTCTGGGGCAGAACCTTATCTACCATCGTACAGATGTTTGACGAGTACCCCAAGGCCGATGACCGCGATGTACTCGTATATGACTGTGCCGTCCATCATTTCAATGTACAAGCCCCGTTCTGGGTTTAAGTTCTTTCAATGTACAAGCCCCCTGTTCTGGGCTTAAGTTTACAAGCCCCCTGTTCGGGGCTTCAGTTCTTTCAATGTCCAAGCCCCCTATTCTGGGCTTCAGTTTTCACGTGGTTGTTCTCACGTTGTTGTTGTTACTGAATACAAAAAATGAGATCTCACCAAAAAACCCTGTCTTGTGTGTTTTCTATATGAGCATAATGCATGAAACTGGCTTTGAACACCGTATTAGTCAATCAGTGGCCTAGAATGGGGCCAAAGGTAACCCATCCATGTCCCGAAAACATTACCCGGGTGTACAAGAATCTGGATGTAGGCGCGGACGTAGGCGAAACCATCCCAGTACCCGGATGTAGGCGCAGACGTGAGCGAAATTCTAGTACCCGTCCATTGGTTCTTTCATCAATCGCTCATTGGCTCTTTTTCTCGACCGCTGATTGATCCAAATGGAACTGCCCATCCTTCCCAGGTTAATTTACAATCCCCTTTTTGGGTTCAAGCTCTGTATATCGATGCCGCAACATTGTTGCCGAACCTTGCCGAAAGGGAGACCTTGGACCTTTTGACCTGGATGTGACCTTTGACCTTTTGGCCCGACATTCATCCGCGCCCTGCCGGTGATGACGCGCGCGCGCGCATGGGGTCGGAATAACCCGCGCGCGCTGCGGCCGGGGCGGGCCGGGCCGGGCTGAGCCGGGCCGGGCCGAGCCGGGCCGGGCTGAGCCAGGCCGGGCCGAGCCGGGCCGGGAAAAACCCCACAGACAGGTTTAATAGTACATGCATTCTTATTTACATTGATACCTCACTCGATCCCATCGGCCCAATAGTGGCCCACCTAAACCCCAACACGTCTATTTCTATACTACGGCCAGACTGCGGACTATTGACAACGAACGACACACTAGCCCAGGCGGATGCTCCCTCACGACAGCTTCAAAATAAGACCTCATACGACACCATAGGATCATTAGGGGCTCACCTAAAGCCTAAAACGTCTATTTCCACACCCTTTTCCCAGAATTCCCTGTCTGCGCATGCACAGAATGTTGACAACCGCCGAGACACTAGTCCAATCGGATGCCCCCTCACATATGCTTCACATTGATACCTCACTCAACTCCATCGGCTCATTAGTGGCTCACCTAGATCCCAAAACGTCTATTTTCATACCCTTTGTCTATTGCGCATGCGCAAAATGACGATATTCCGAACCCACATCCACCCAGTGGGATGCCCTCTCACATAGGCTTCACATTGATACCTCACTCGACCCCATCGGTCCATTATTGGCCCACCTAGACCCCAACACGGCTATTTCCATACCCTTTGTCTACCGCGCATGCGCAGAATGACGATATTTCAACCCCACACCCAGCCCGTCGGATGCACCTTCACGAATGCTTCACATTCATACCTCATACGACTCCATCGACCCACCAGTGGCCCACTTAGATCCCAAAACGTCTATTTCCATACACTTTGTCTATAGATTTAATATGCATTCCCCCGTTCTCTGCCTGGCAGAACTGTACAACCCAGAACAAGTCTGAACATGCCTTGATCTCGGGGAGCCAGATGTTCGGCACGTGAGCTCACTCACGCAGACGCCAGACCAGGTGTTCACGGTGTCCGCAACATTGTAGCGAACGTGCAACATTGTTGCAATTCGGGGAGCCAGGTGTTCGGCACGTGAACTCACTCACGCAGACACATATGCACCAGACCAGGTGTTCACGATGCCGCAACATTGTAGCGAACGTGCTACAGTGTTGCGATTCGGGAAGCCAGGTGTTCGACACGTGACAACCCAAGCAGACGACAGCGAAATTCTGGCGGGAAAACCCCCACAGACAGGTCAGTACATGTCCTATCATGTTCAAAAATGACGATCCCCATACCCTTTCATCGGTGACCGTCCGTGACATCTTCGGTGACCTCCGTGTGTCTTCGTGCACCTCCGTGACATCTTGGGGCACCTCCGTGTTTCTTCGGCCACCTCCGTGTCTTTTCGTGGAAGTGAACGACATTGTGGGAAAAACCCCACTTGTATACGGACCTGACCGAAGAAACACGGAGATCACCCAAGAGACACGAAGATGAACGACATTGTGGAAAAACCCCACAACGGAGGTGACCGAAAAGACACGGAGGTGAACGACATTGTGGAAAAACCTCACAGACAGGTCAGTACATATCCTATCATGTTCCCAGGTCACGCTCCATTCACCCAGACCGGAAGTGACGTCATACCTACAACTGCGCCCCCTGGCGGGAAAAAAGGAACCAAGAATTACCTC
The DNA here is from genome assembly GCA_036873755.1 of Hanleya hanleyi. Classification (NCBI taxonomy): domain Eukaryota; kingdom Metazoa; phylum Mollusca; class Polyplacophora; order Lepidopleurida; family Hanleyidae; genus Hanleya; species Hanleya hanleyi. Next base: position 21,157 of record JAVTVY010052836.1, on the reverse strand, counting down.
CCTGGAAAACGCTACCTGTGCTGCTCTTATAATACTACTCACACACTCGGTGAATCGACGATACATCAAGGTCCGCTGCGTGTTACATTTTGGTCATGCACGTAGGCATTGATATGAAAGGCAGGCCTTTCACGGTACGCGGACACATACCTCAAAAACTGAGTCCGTGTGCATTTTAAGAAATTTCATGAATACCTGCGTGCTCATCCGGCAGTTGTTTTGGCTCAAGGCAGGCCGTCCGACCCAGACAGATGGGTAGGCCTATATAATGCGCGGCGGTGAATCACCAACAGCTTCCGGGGTGAGATTGGTTATGTGTAACCAATGTCGGGCGTAGTCGAAGGCTGAAAGCGGTAATGTTGGAAAATATTACCGCTAGAGATCAGAATGGCTATTCGCTACAGAAAATGGCAATAACTGTTCTGTTCTACCCCCGTTTTGGTAACAGGGAACCGTTTTTGAACACAGGAACCGAAATCGGTAAGAATGTCCGGTTCTTACCACTAGCTTGTTCATAGTGTTCCAATATGAACAATTAGTATGGTAACAAAAAGATTCGTATTCAATATCCTCGGATCACCATGAAACCACTTGTTATCGTTGCCGGAGGACATACTTTCAGTGTCTCTTTTTTTTTGTGAATTCTCCACCCGTCTTTATTTCAAAGTCAGAATAGTGTTACTTTACCCCGCCCCCACTCAACTTATTTTGTACGAGAAAAATGTTGCTGTAACACTCTTGATTGTGAAGGGAAGAACAGACGAATGTTACGCCAAATATACTTGCAAAAGGATAGTTAATGTTACAAAATATAACATCAAAATATAATGTTCACCTGACGTCATTAACTCCACTAACGATCCATAAAAGACATAAGCTCGAAAATATAATAATGTGATAAAAATAGTGTTGCGCGGGTGTGATTCGAACCCACAAACTACTGCCACTCCGTTTCTCCATATTACCGCGTCCCTTTCCCATGATATTCCTGGGACACCTGCCAAGCTACTGAAAATAGATTGTCTGATAATATGATAGACCACACTTCATGGGGGTCAACCAATAGCGCCATTGCTGTATTAAGACAGTTTGTTCCCCATGAACAGTTTTTTAATGCATTACTCCTCCGGAAAACTACTATTGCTACACCCTCATCTTTGTATGGATGTGGAACGTTGATTTACAAGCCGGCAATTCCATGAATATAGACCTATCAACAGGATATTTTAGGAATGAAATTTCATATCACCATGATCAGCATGGCAAAACATGACTTCGCGGCTTGTTTGAGAGTCCATGGCTCTTTGCAGATAGAAATGGATGCGAAATCTCTACTGAATCCTTTTATCTACATGTATGTTTGTACAGGTATGTGTGTTTGTTAATAAACCGCTTGGTTGTTGTAGAAGCAAAACCAGAGTTCACTGAGTACTAAGCTGAACTGTTGAAGTTGGAAAGCAGGAAGGAACGTTCCGTGCTGCGCAAGCTAGTGCTCGCACCGCAAATCACAACTCTATTGGTTAGACTGTTAGATACTGGCAGAATACCAATTTCTATAATAAAACAACAGGTAATTAATTATGCAGCAAGCGATTCACTGTGTACTGATCTCTCAAATAACAGCTTAGGTGCATTCATAGTGCACAGGCAATCAGAATCTGAGGCTCTGTCCTGATCAGCTATAATTTGTTTGAAAATAATTCAACTGAGAAAGGTATCGGGCTTCCCACTACACTGCATTATTATTCAGTTTAACGTGTACAATTAGTTTGCATTTCAGTTGGTGTGGCCCAGTTTAGAGTAGTTTCCTGAGAACTAGCCCTGTCCTCATATATGGGGAACTGGTAGAAAGTAGGTAAATATGCTTTATATAAGTATATCAATTAAGGGGTTACTACGCTTACATTTATGACAAGCTTCAATCTGCGGAAAAGACATTGTGAGGAAAAATATTCTAGCTGCACATAAGAATATTATATAAGCGTTATCGTGTAATAGATGGACGTATTTTGCTGAAATTGATCGGAACATTACATTTAGCAGTTCTGGTTCGCTAAGCTGGAATATTAAGCAGAATAGAATTGGCAATTTTTTTCATAAACTCTCGACAGTAAACAAATTCATGCTAATTGATCGAATATATATATTCATCACGTTACTACAGTCAATAGAGTTTTTGTTTCAAAGCTCACACACATTTTTACACATTATGTAGTGTGTTATCAAGTTTAGTCAAGACTAGCCGGCTGGTAGATTCCACGTTTTGCCGAATGGTTTTATGGTACACAGCTACCATTCCCTTGGCATCACATGGTATACGGGTACCTCCTAGCTACTGTCGCATGTACCGCCTGATCTCAGTATCATGGATCTCGATCAATATTTCGTGCTCAATTCAAATGGTTGAGTATCAGACTTGGTTATTCTTCAGAAAGAAATATTTTGTTGATCCACTACTGAGCTTAGCATACTGCACACACAATGTTATTCCAATAAACACAAGTTGAAGGTAATCTCTATCGAACAGAATTCCTGCTAAATGTGTAAGACTAATGTCAGTACGTGTTTTATTCGGAGTGACTTTGGTTCACTGTTGAACGCTTGCAGGAAATTAGCCTAGTTTTATTTATACTATTATTTATCCTTTTAATTTGGTGCTAATGTTATTATAAGAATTAGGTCTTTGGATTATGGACGCGGAAATTCTTTAATGAACGACGGCTGAATATTGAATGATGGTTTTTGATTGAAATTGCAGTTTAAGGGCCGCTTCCCGTACGGATTTCGCAGCCCATCAACTCAGTGTTTTATTTTAATTACACGTTACATTTCTTAGTTTGTTAAAGATGTTTACAAGCGCTGTATAATCAAATAAACAAATAAATAAGTAAATAAATATATAAATAAATCAATAAGTAAATAATAATAAATAGGCGGATGGAGATATAAATGGAATAGAAGAATTGTCTATGTACAGGTTCATCGCTTGGTTTTTGATTAGGTTATATTGGTAAGTATGTGTTCATTGTATATTGTAATCGCGATGGTGATTCCAACAATTGCTTGGAGTGGGTATTGGGGTACAGGATGGCAGGTCTACATCCTATATAGGCGAAAGTCAAAGGATCATATTTGCATTAGACAATCGTTACCTCGGTGGCATCTCAGGTGTTGCACATCTGATCTGTGTTGTCTTCAGTGAGTATGGTTTCAATTGTCTGTGGTTGTGGTAGGCATTGTGCGATTTGGTTTAAATGTAGAAGCTGTTCTTGTTTCCGTTGATTGTCCGTGGGTTTTGGTGATTTCACTGAAATGGCTAGGTCAGGGTGGTTTCTGGGGTGTTGTCATTCTTGTGTTTTATAATATTTGTCGTCATCGGTGTTCTGTTTCATGGCTGGTCTTACTCGTCTGTGGTGTTCAGTGTGCTGTGCCTGTATTACAAAGAATAGAAGAGTTTGTAGTTTCTTCTTTCTGGTGTTATTTTTTGCCACCGACTGGCACTATCGTGATCTAAGTCACACATGATCAATAGCAATAATTAATTAGGTACTAAATATTATAAATAATAATATTATTATATTTAAAGCCGATTGTGAATGTTTGATATAACCTCCAGTTTTCTGCCCCTGCTAGAAAACCGGACGGTTAACATTCGTTAACGAGGGTTGGAAATAAGGGAACACAATTTGGTCGGAGCTCATTATTAGGAGCTTTTAATTTTATCAGTGAATTTGTCTATGTTATTGCTATGGCATTTTGATTGGTTAGTGCCCAAATTTGATCAGTCATTTCTGATCACGGACCCTTATTTCCGCCCCTGTAAAATAGTTTTGACTCCAAGCGTGCTACATTTATTTAAATTTGGTCCTAGGTTTCTTGGTGTAACCATATAGTATTAAATGGTAGAGTGATAGTCAGTCGATTTGATGTAAGCAAGTAAGGTGGAGTATACTTGTTTATAAGAGGTGGTTTAGGATTTAATATAGAAGCCAACGACAGAGGGACATTTAAGTCTTTGAGTTCGTTTTCCAGTGTGCGGCGATAGAGGTCATGTTTCGGGCATTTGAGTATAAAATGTTCTATCGTTTCTTCTTTGTTGTTGCATGAGGTGCATAGTGGTGATGTGTTTTTTATTAGCTTAGAGAGGTGTGATTTTAGTCCTGTTTTGCCTAGTCTTAATCTTGTGATGATGCGGTCGTCACGTTTACTGTCTAGCTGGAATCCACAATTCCGTCTTTTCCCCTTATCTAGAATACTATGTAGCCATCTACCTCGGTTTTCTTCGTTCCATTCCTTTTCTCATTTACTATCTATTCTGGTTTTAATGATAGAATTCAGTTCTTTGGTTCCTAGTCCTATATGCACGTCAGGTGCAGGTTTGGTGAGGCTGTCTTTGGCTGTCCTATCGGCGGCTTCATTTCCCCTAACGTCCACGTGGGCGGGAATCCAAGCTAAAATGGCGTCAATGTCATTGTCTCGTATTTGTGTACATAACATTTCTATTTCGTGTATGAGGTCAGGTCTGCTGTCGGATTTGGAGTTCTCTATAGATACCAGTCCGCTTAAGGAATCGCTAAGAATAACGGTGGAAACCGGTCGGTTCTGAAGAACCCATTCGAGGGCCTTGATTATGGCGACTAATTCAGTGGGGTATACAGACATATTGTCTGGTAGTTTGAAACCTTCGTGAATGTCAAGTTCTGGTATAACGAATGCAGAGCCTGTATTGTGACTTGTGTTTTTGGAGCCGTCTGTATATATTTTCAAGCGATTTTTCCAGTGTGTGTCAATATATTCGAGGGCAGTGACCCTTATATGCTCTGGGTTGTCCTGTTTGGTGATGTAGCTATGTATATTCGTGTCCACGTGTGGTGTGATTAGTTGCCATGGTGGTCTATTGACCTTGTCAGTGTCAGAGATACAAGAGATTGGAATGTCGTGTTCTTGAAATAATCGTTCTATCGTGTAACCGAGTGGTGCGGAATCTTTTTCCCCATTTCGTTTTTAGGAATTCGTATTCGGTTTTTGGGCGAAAATTTTTGTGGCGTGGGTGGTTTTCGCCGTTGGCTATTGTTTTCCCTGCATATTTCATTGACAGCTCGTCTCGTCTTAAATGTAAGGGTTTTTCATTCGTTTCTATTTGTAGACTACATAAAGGAGTTCCTTTGAACGCCCCGGTGGCTACTTTTTAAGGCTGAATACTGAATGCTGTCTATTCTTTTCAAATGGGTCTTGCATGCTGATTGGTAGGCGATTGAACCATAGTCTATTTTGGATCTGATGAGTGTTTGATATAATTTGATTAAGCTATGTTTATTGGCCCCCCCAGTTGGTACCCGATACGCACCTCATAAAGCTCAGATCTTTGTTACACCGAATAATTAATTGGTCGATGTGGTCTTTCCAAGTGAGTTTTCGGTCGATGATCATACCTAGGTATTTGACACTATTCTTAAGCTCGATTTTCTGGCCTCCTAGTGATAGCGTGATGTCTGTGTTTTGTTTATTTGAGAATAGCACACCGGTAGTTTTGACAGCTGAAAATTTGAATCCCCATTTATCGGCCCAGTCGCTGACTGTATTTAGTACCTTTTGCATTATACTTGTTAACTTTTTTATCGAGCCAGCAGATTTCCACATGGCAGCATCGTCAGCAAAAAGTGATTGTTCAATTTCAGGATGTTTTGTGTCAATTTCGTTGGCCAGGCCATTAATCAGGATGTTAAAAAGGGTGGGGCTTATGACGCTGCCCTGTGGGGTGCCGTTATCTAGCTGGTGGTCCATGGATATGGTGTTACCAATACGAACTTGAATGATGGATTGGACGCATGTATATTATATATCAGAAAGATATGCAGATGAATGCATTTGTGTGTGCGTGTATATGCGTGTGTGTGTTTGTTTGTGTTTGGAAGGTGGGGTGGGGTGTTTGTTTGTGTTTGGAAGGTGGGGTGGGGTGTTTGTTTGTGTTTGGAAGGTGGGGTGGGGTGTTTGTTTGTGTTTGGAACGTGGGGTGGGGTGTTTGTTTGTGTTTGGAAGGTGGGGTTGGGTGTTTGTTTGTGTTTGGAAGGTGAGGTGGGGTGTTTGTTTGTGTTTGGAAGGTGGGGTGGGGTGTTTGTTTGTGTTTGGAAGGTGGGGTGGGGTGTTTGTTTGTGTTTGGAAGGTGGGGTGGGGTGTTTGTTTGTGTTTGGAACGTGGGGTGGGGTGTTTGTTTGTGTTTGGAAGGTGGGGTTGGGTGTTTGTTTGTGTTTGGAAGGTGAGGTGGGGTGTTTGTTTGTGTTTGGAAGGTGGGGTGGGGTGTTTGTTCGTGTTTGGAAGGTGGGGTGGGGTGTTTGTTTGTGTTTGGAAGGTGGGGTGGGGTGTTTGTTTGTGTTTGGAAGGTGGGGTGGGGTGTTGCAGTAATACAGGAGGAGAATATGTCTGACGATATTATCATAAAGATTGGTGGCGATCAATACTTAGAGATGACGATTACAAGCGTCAGATCCGATATTCAATATTCTGCCGTCGTCCACAAAGTCATTAATCATTCCTGCCTCCGACTGTTAGCGTTAATTACAAATATGAATGAAATGAAAAAGGAAAGGTTTCCTGCGAGAGAGAAGAGGTCATCGATGACAGCGAGCCATCTTGATATTCTTTAACCAAGTGAACTTCGCAGTCATTTTCTACAGAATGCTGCATCATCGTAGTGTATGCTTGCTGCATATCAAGGAGCAATGGCGTCATTACGCCTCGAGAACGACGCCAACGCCACCAAAACGCCTCCAACGGCACCAAAGCGGCGTCTGTGCTTTATCTTTATAATCTGTAATCTTTAATACGAATCGAGTTCGATGACGTAGGCATAGTTTCTAAAGACACTGATCTCGTGATACCTTGAATGTAATCTTAATCATTGTTGCGAGACAGAGACAGAGTTTTGTTTAAAGTGATCGTAAGCCCTGATGTAAAGTTTCCATCAAATGAAAGACCATTGCAAACAGCGTGGAAAAATATATTTATCGTAATTTTTTACGATTTTATTACACAGAGTAAACTGCAAATAAAGCATGGTATTCTATGGTGGTCTGTTGCAATCATATTTAGGTCCAGTGACGTCACACTGCCTTAATACATATATTTCAAACTGCGTATGCACTTTCCAATGTTTGGCTAAAGATAAAGGTGTGTATACTTTGAGTTTCAACACAGACTCGCTGTTCCAATGTGCAAGTTTCACCAAAATCGGGGAAATTAAATGCAAGATTCAAATTGACTTGACACTTATGAGTTACCATCTCTCAGACTTTGGTGAAACATGCACATTGGAACAGTGAGTCTGTGTTGAAACTCAAAGTATATACACCTTAAGCTTGAATCAAGCATTGGAAAGTGCAATAACCTCCAATACAACCAACTCCCCGCACAAAGCCTACGTTCAAACAGTGGTGAATTATGGAAAAGATACGAAAAAGACGCAGTTTTTACTCTAAAGATTTCGACCGTCATCTAGATACAAGCGACCCCCATTCGCGACAGTTGGCAGGTTTACTGGTCAGACAACTTGGAATCGGCCAGAGCAAAACATTTAAAATGGACGGCGCAATTTTACAAGAAGAATTCGATCAAGATCGTCACCCCCTCAACGGAATTGGCGTGAAATTGTAGCGAATCTACCGCAGTTCATATTCATGTCAGCAGAGGAAATCCCAGCCTATAAACTAGTTATACGGGATATTTATTTCATTGTGATGGAATATCGTGTTAACTCTGGCGTTATAATAGGCAATGCCCAGACTCTACAAAAAACTACAGCGATATATCCCTTCGCCCGAAAAGAGAGGTGCGGATGTCTACCATACCAGCCGGACAGGTTATGTACAATTGGAATCAAATGTTTCAATGCAAAACCCCTTCCAGATTGATATTGAAAATCGAAAGCCGCGAACGGATACTATAAAGCCAACCCCTTTCGATCTTACCAGTATCTCGATATCCGAACATTTCCACGCAGGGCCGACATTCGACTGGAGGTCACCTTTTGGGAGGCACTGCCAGACAGTACAAACTGAGTAGTAAACGCTGAATTTCACTCTCATTTTGAAGCGGACAATACTGGAAACATAATCAGCAATCAACGATGAATGCTGACAATTATACCTTTGAAATCCCCCAAATTCACTGTTAGTCACTATCAACCGAAAGGAAACTTGTAAATGACTAATAAATGAACCTGCTGTAATATTTTCACCCCCCACCCAGATTCCCCGCCCCAGCACCTCCTGGATATAAGACTGGAAAGGCTCAGTTTATCTGTTATACCGCTAATATTTTCTAAGAAAGCATATGTTTTTATTACGTATCCAACAAGAACTATATGTGTTTATTATTATATAGCAAAATATGGAAAAATTGACACTGGGAAGTTTGATTCATTGAGCTTCAAGCAAGAAAAAATCAATTCTCCCTATGCATTCAGTGTTATGGTGAGTGAGTGATATACATTTTGTAACGAGTATGGTCCCCATTTTTTTCAGGGATTATCTACTCTTAAACTGAAGAAAAAATACTGAAATTAAAAAAAACAACATTCAACCTATAGAAAAAAACGTCATCTACTACCTTAAAATCTATTCAGTCGATCAAATTATGTTTCACTCTCAGATCTTCGTTGCATGGAATACCGCTCGGAGACGTATTTTTTAGCAACTGTTCGTGAGTTAATTATGTATTGCAGATTCTACACCGCCTGTTATTGGCTAGATGGAAATATTTCTGACTTCTCAGATGAGCATAGTCTATATGCTCTTAACTTTTGTTTTTATGCTACAAATCCCATAAAGTTTGAAACAGATTTCTCACATATTGCACCGATACAGGGTCAGAAATCTCTATACCGGATTCCAACAGGATCAACCTCATTATTCAGGGTTGCCTTAGCCATTTCAACAGCTTCAGTATTCCTTTGATGCCATCATGGTTAGGCAACCAAAACAACACACAATATCAATCTGGTGATCAAATCTACGGCCATACAATTGTAGAATATTCAAGATGATGGATGGGTTGAAGATCCACTTTTAATGGCTTAAAGGCATGGCAGTAAAACTGGGAATATGACGTTTTTTCCCTTTAGTGGACACAATACCTTATAAAGCGGACAATAGAGCTTTGAATTTGGCAATGAATGCCGAGCGTCTGCCTTGTAGTCGAAAGGTTATGGAACAAAAAATAGTAGCATACGCAACTCCATCTCTAGAACCAACTGTATACATAGCCTGATGCGATCCATGGTTCTCTCTCAATAGACCAAATTCTTGTGTATGTGGCAGTTGCACCATTCTTCGTAGCTTTACCGTTTAGGAAATAATGTATGTACGTGTCTACTTTTGGTTTGGCTAACTGTCATGGTGGAATTGTCAAGAGCTTGTTAGATACAATTGGACTAAGCTTCGTACCAGTTGCTACAATGCGTGGCTTCATACGAATTCCAAGAGGTGGATAATAGAGTTTTTTTAAATACAAATCTAGTATTGAGATTAAAAGAACACAGTTGTATGTAGGATTTGAACGATTAGATCGCAATTTTGTGATATACAGCAGTGATAGCTTAACTCTCCGAAGTTCTAAATTGACCTGATTAACCTGAACGACCAAGTGACCGATAAAAATGGAGAAGTGTCTTCTGATCTCTTCCCCGCTGGCAACTATCCTCAACAGATCAAGATAATTCGTGCACTTAGATTCCAGGCAATTTATATGAGATAAGAAAGTTAATCGGTGATCAAACAAGATTCTTAATAATTTGGCTTCTTTTTCTACCTCAGTTCCATCTAACTTAAGTACTAAATCTTTGTGCTGGAAATAATTTCTGCTCTGGAAAACTTGAAGCCATTTTCTAGACAAACTTTCTGAAATTCTATTTAGACGAAGCTGTAATGTTTCTTCAATGTTATGTATACCTTTTTCACTTCTCGATATGTTGTAATCATCTAAAAAGAGCGAACCATCAATGGATTTATTTACAACTTCGGCTAAGCAGTTGATATTGATACTAAACATAGTAGACAAAATACTGCCTTGTGGGATACCCTGATCCTGATTGAAATGATCAGGCATGGATATACTCAACCAATTTGTCTATCATTCAAAAAGTTGAATATAAAATTGGGTAAACGGTCTTTTAATCCAACAGTATGAAAGTCGCATCATATGCTTTTTCGAAATCAAAATGATAGAAACCACATGTTCATTCAACGTCGGCTTCATATTTGACTTTATTCCAAATATAGGAAGCATATTTTGCGCACCGCTCCTGCGTTAATTGTCAACACTTCGGCTTGTTGCACAATTCATCACACGCAAGTCGCATGTGAAAGACTGTTGCTGCTGCTGACAACCGATCAACCAATGTTATTATACCTCAGATTTCGGATGGAAAAAGCCAATCTAATTGGCTCGTTTTTATATCACAAAAACACCTAACTGCAGTTCTCCCGGGGCTTAAGTTTATGTCTGTTCACAAGTAAGCAAAGCTCATGAATAGTTCTCTTCTCGTACCATGCTCTTAACACTATTCATCGATTGGCTTGGGTTTATTTCTGCTCAGAAGTTTCACACTTCGTGAGTAGTTTTCTTCCCGCTTCACGCTCGTTTTGGGTATTTATTATCCGTCGATATGTCATACCGGCATCAGTTGAGATTTTATATTCACGTTTAGAGACTGTACACAGTGGTGATCTATTTGTTTTCGAAAAACCCATCCATCCCGTTATCTGACCCCATTGTTTTATAATAAAACGGGGTTATGTGATTATATTATAAATGGCGGTTGGTAGTTATTTGTATATATATCACGGCTGCCGCATAGCTGTAAACATCTCCCTAGTATAATCCGTGGCGTGTCCTACTCCTCCTCCTCCTCCTCCTCCGCTTTACTCACCTATTCCTCCTCCTCCACTTTACTCACTGCACAGCGGGTCGCATAGGTGTGGCGCGGGATAGTGTGGGGCGAAAGATCTCGGGTTTTCGCTACCCGAGATTTCATGGGCCAGGCTTGCACCCTACAGTAGAATGGGTCGACTGCGCATGCGCGATGAGTAGTGGTATAGAAAGGGCACACGATCTCCCTATCCTTATAGGTGTGGCACGCGATAGGGTGGGGGAACTGGGGTTTTCGCTACCTGAGATTCCATGGGCCAGGCTTGCACCCTACAGTAGAATGGGTCGACTGCGCATGCGCGATGAGTAGTGCGCGATGAGCAGTATAGAAAGGGCACGCGATCTCCCTATCCCTATAAACTAACCCATGGGGGTAAATGAGTCATGGGGGTGAATGGGCACTAGTTATTATAATGTAAATCTTTCATGATTCATGTATTCTGTACTAAACGTGTCTGTCATTAACATGCATGAAGTTGAACACCAGAATTAAGCGTCCACACTTACAAGGAAGCGTCTCCAAATATCGTTCGGTTTTTCGTCGAGAAATCTGTGATCTTTTCTCAATATCGCGAATTCCAGGTGAGAGAGAATCGAGATTTCTTTTCATAAAAACCGAACGATTGGTGAAATCGGTTTTCTTTCGCTTTATTGATCGGTTTTCTTTCGAGAAATTTTTCTCGAAAGAAAAACGATATCGCGAATCAATCGAGAATCCCTCGAGAATTGTTCTCAGGGGAGAAAAAAACGATTGAAAGTAGTGCCAATTCTGACTTCGCCTAACCTAGTAACCTGCCTAGCATACGTTGCTGACATATACTCGTAGACTAGGGAACCAGGTTGCTGGTTCTATGCAGGTCTAAATATCCCATGCATGTGCTCGGCCCCACTGATAGACCCATGATACATAAATTCACAGAAGTGTATTCCCAATGCACACGTATATGCCCGTTATTATAGATAGAACATGAATGAAAACAAAATATAATACAGACGATATTCCCTGTTTGATTTTGAATAGGCAAGAACGGAGATGGATCGTTTGGGCGGTCACATGTTTAAACGGACTGACAATCGTTGGACTACATTTATTAAGTGTGATAAAATAAAGCTTATGAAAATGTGATAATTCAATAGTCTCTTTTAAAATCGCGATGACATTGTATGTTAGCATTACATTGTTAAAACGGCAGATACAGCTCAATTTTACCTGGGCGTACACTTGATGTAGCACCCTCACGCATAGCGGCGTAACAGCTGTTAATCTGTGAATGCCGTAATTTTATCCATTCGCCTCTCGATGGTTTTGCGATATCCTCTGGAAGCTTTCTCGATCAGAATTTCTCGACATTCTTTCGATTAACATAAAACCATTGATTCTCGATGGGTCAAAAAAGACGAATGAAAAACGATGTCGAGAAAATCAATCGAGAATTTTGAAAACGATTTCGTTTATTTATTTTTTTTTCTCTCGACATTCTTCGAGAAAACCAATGAAAATTCTCGATTGAAGGAAAAACGATTAATGGAGACGCTTCTAAATATATCATTTTTGGACATTACTTTGGGTAACCGTATGTGTTCAACCATATGCTAAACGTAACTTCCGTCAATCGTGCCAATATAATACCAACGGTGACCCAATGTTGGCTTGTGTCGACCTTGAGCCAATCATATATTCGGTGAACCATGCCAGCCTGAAACCAACGTTGGTCCAACGTTGACCAACGTTGGTCCAACCGACCATGAGCCAACCATGTCCTTTGCCAACACTACCAACCAAAACTCTTTGGTCGCCGACCATGAGCCAACCATGACATCTGCCAACCATGTATAAACTAGGGGTTTGGACGCCGGTGGAGAGATGATTCGAAAGAGAAGATAATATAGGGTAACAGTTTCACGCTGAAACAAATAGAAACATACTGAAATTAATAAACAAAGCAATATAAAAAAATCATGAACTATTGGCATACTATATCTGGACACCCTATAGGTGCTTTGCCAAATTTAGAACAAATACACTCCATTCCATTTACTAGTACAAATAATCTTGCTGACTACATGTATACACTGGCAAGTTCAATTTAGTCTATTTCAGACCGAATCATCCAATTAACTTTTTCTAATTAATTATGACAGAATATAGTTTCCAAAAATGATCATAACATTAATAAATACATGTAAAAATCCCAGTGTGGAGCGGTAGTCGCTTTATTTATTTCGAGTTTAAATATATATAAATGTAGACATACCCGACAAATGATGGTTCTCGCCAAAATGCATGGTGAAAATATGGACAGATGAAATGCTTCCTCTCCAACGAAATGACCAACACAGACGGCACCTAAAACTAGTTTTGCAGATAAAACATCACCTTCCCCGCCTGCACGCTTGGGCAGGTCTATTTTACACTGGAAGACCACATCATGGCCCACTAGCACACAAAGTGTCAACCCACCAGCATGATCCTTCATGCCAGCACAAGCACCAACTATAGCACATTTAGGAGGTGCCAACTCACCTGTCATAACCTGGGCAATTTACTTAGGCTCAGAAAAACTGTAGCGACAGACTGTAGCCTGTTTATTATACATGCCAACCAAAATACGACGTTGGCCCGGCGTTGGTCGCCTACCATGAGCCAGCCAGGACATCCGCCAACCACGCAAACCCGCCAATTCATGCGGTTTATGAATCGGATCGAATGTATTCAAAGTACCTCCTTTGGGGTATTATAAGTTAGTCGGCAGTTCGCAGTTAGCGGTTCGCTATTCGAAGGGGACCAGTCGCTATTTTATCATCAAAGCAATAATAGTCAATTTAACCCCTTTCCCGACCGAATTTCACCTCAATGCTTGGCACATCAACTCAGTGATCCAAGAGCAATACGATGATATCATTAGTTTCCCGATCTGACGCCAGGGGGCGCTGTTCCCAATAACTACGCGAATAGCAAACTGAATAGCAAACTGAATAGCAAACTGGCTATTTTGACCCCTTTCCCGACCGAATTTCACCTCAATACTTGGCACATCAACTCAGTGATCCAAGAGCAATACGATGATATCATTAGTTCCCCGATCTGACGCCAGGGGGCGCTGTTCCCAATAACTACGCGAATAGCAAACTGAATAGCAAACTGAATAGCAAACTGGCTATTTTAACCCCTTTCTCGACCGCATTTCACCTCGATACTTGGCACATCAACTCAGTGAGCCAAGATCAACCCAATGATATCATTAGTTCCCCGATCTGACGCCAGGGGGCGCTGTTCCCAATAACTACGCGAATAGCAAACTGAATAGCAAACTGGCTATTTTGACCCCTTTCCCGACCGAATTTCACCTCAATACTTGGCACATCAACTCAGTGAGCCAAGATCAACACGATGATATCATTAGTTCCCCGATCTGACGCCAGGGGGCGCTGTTCCCAATAACTACGTGGATAGCAAACTGAATAGCAAACTGAATAGCAAACTGGCTATTTGACACCTTTCCAGACCGAATTTCACCTCAATACTTCGCACATCAACTCAGTGAGCCAAGAGCAACACGATGATATCATTAGTTCCCCGATCTGACGCCAGGGGGGGCGCTGTTCCCAATAACTACGCGAATAGCAAACTGAATAGCAAACTGGCTAGTTTGACCCCTTTCCCGTCCGAATTTCACCTCAATGCTTGGCACATCAACTCAGTGAGCCAAGAGCAACACGATGATATCATTAGTTCCCCGATCTGACGCAAGGGGCGCTGTTCCCAATAACTACGCGAATAGCAAACTGAATAGCAAACTGAATAGCAAACTGGCTATTTTGACCCCTTTCCCGACCGAATTTCACCTCAATACTTGGCACATCAACTTAGTGATCCAAGAGCAATACGATGCTATCATTAGTTCCCCGATCTAACGCAAGGGGGCGTGCCGTTCCCAATAACTAAGCGAATAGCAAAACTGAATAGCAAACTGGCTATTTTGACCCTTTTCCTGACCGAATTTCACCGATACTTGGCACACATCAACTTAGTGAGCCAAGAGCAATACGATGCTACTACAAATTTCCCGATCTGACGCCAGGGGGCGCTGTTCCCAACAACTACGAATAGCAAACTGAATAGCAAACTGGCTATTTTGACCCCTTTTCCGACCGAATTTCACCTCAATACTTGACACATCAACTCAGTGAGCCAAGAGCAACACGATGATATCAATAGTTCCCCGATCTGACGCGAGGGGGCGCTGTTCCCAATAACTACGCGAATAGCAAACTGAATAGCAAACTGGCTATTTTGACCCCTTTCCCGAACGAATTTCACCTCAATACTTGGCACATCAACTTAGTGAGCCAAGAGCAATACGATGCTATCATTAGTTCCCCGATCTGACGCCAGGGGGCGCTGTTCCCAATAACTACGCGAATAGCAAACTGAATAGCAAACTGAATAGCAAACTGGCTATTTTGGCCACTTTCCCGACCGAATTTCACCTCAATACTTGGCACATCAACTCAGTGATCCAAGACCGATACGATGATATCATTAGTTCCCCGATCTGAGGCCAGGGGGCGCTGTTCCCAATAACTACGCGAATAGCAAACTGAATAGCAAACTGGCTATTTTGACCCCTTTCCCGACCGAATTTCACCTCAATACTTGGCACATCAACTTAGTGTGCCAAGAGCAATACGATGCTATCATTAGTTCCCCGATCTGACGCCAGGGGGCGCTGTTCCCAATAACTACGCGAATAGCAAACTGAATAGCAAACTGAATAGCAAACTGGCTATTTTGATCCCTTTCCTGACCGAATTTCACCTCAATACTTGGCACATCAACTCAGTGATCCAAGAGCCATACGATGATATCATTAGTTCCCCGATCTGACGCCAGGGGGCGCTGTTCCCAATAACTACGCGAATAGCAAACTGAATAGCAAACTGGCTATTTTGACCCCTTTCCCGACCGAATTTCACCTCAATACTTGGCACATCAACTTAGTGAGCCAAGAGCAATACGATGCTATCATTAGTTCCCCGATCTGACGCCAGGGGGCGCTGTTCCCTATAACTACGCGAATAGCAAACTGAAAAGCAAACTGGCTATTTTGACCCCTTTTCCGACCGAATTTCACCTCACTACTTGGCACATCAACTCAGTGATCCAAGAGCAATACGATGATATCATTAGTTCCCCGATCTGACGCCAGGGGGCGCTGTTCCCAATAACTACGCGAATAGCAAAGTTTAAACTTATTTTATTGTCTCATGAACAACGGGACTTGGGGACAAGTTTTAACAACTTAAATACCCCTTTCCCTACATAATTAATTGACAAATATAAATCAAGTTTTACAGATCGATGTCATTGAGCACAGGCTCGAGGCAGAAGAGACATTATGTATGAGTGGTTTTAACAATATTCAATATTTCGTCTAATCAAATGATAAAACACAGGACGAACTACAGAAAAATATAAATATCGTCCATAATATGTCAATGTATATATAATTTTTTTTCCTTCTTTTTCTCTCTCTTACTCTTAGTTTTTGGGTGGCATGGGTGTAGTTAGATCCCACTGGAAGCAGTTAAATCCTACTGTATGCGACTACGTATCCATGGTGTCAGCTGTAAAATCCACAAGAACTAATAACTAATAAAGCCCCGATATATGGAGACTGCCCACCTTCTATTATGCATTGAACCGCTCACTCTTTTCAATAAAATTTTGGACTTCATTGCATAGTTTGTCATTTTCACGGATTGAAAGTGACGGGTTTCCCCACAACAGATGTTCAATGGTGCTATTAAATGGAATATTCGATGTCAGTGATCGACGAATGTTCGCGTAGCGAGGACAGAAGAAGAAAAAGTGAGTGGCATCTTCGGATGGATGTCCGCATAGACAGCGTGAATGATCGAGCAGATTTGCTCGGTGTAAATCCGAGTTCAGATCGCTGCATTTGTGCCTTAGTTTCGTATGGATTATATTTACTAATCGCTTCCCGATGGTGTAATAGTTTGGAACTCGTTGTCGATTGGTTAAAATTGTTTTGAAAGATTTGTATGAATTTGCATTGCGTAGGCTGAAGTCTAATTCGTTCCAGTTACGTATTGTATCGGGGAGAAATGACTTCTTTAAAACATTCAGTTTGGACCTCGGTATGGAATAGTTTTCACGATTTCTGAGATTGTATGGGGTTACTTCACCTACAAGTGGTGTGATTATATTATTTATATATTCAGGAGCCTCGCCATTGTGAATTTTAAACATTGTTAATAATTTGTTGTTTAACCGTCTTTTTTCCAGAGTTTCGCATCCGGTTTCTAAATATAACGAGTTCCTGGAAGTATACATTGGTAGTCCAGTAACGATTCTTGCTGCCGATAACTGGAGTTTTTCTAAAGTTTCACTTTCTTCCTGAGTGCAGTTGCTCCAGACCACAGCTGCATATTCAAGAATCGGTCTAATAAAATGTAAATATATATGGTTCAGTGCATTTCTTCCAATTTTATATTTAATTTTTCGCATAATCCCTATTCTCTGAGACGCAATAGTACAGATATGGTCGATGTGGGTTTTCCATTTGCAATTGTTTTGAATATACAATCCCAGATGTTTGTGTGTGTCAGAAATGGGTAAAAGTGTATTATCAAAATATATTTCAGGTAGGGTTAATAGATTTCTATTGGACAGCAGTAGCAGAACTGTTTTTAATGCATTAAAAGTTAAAAGCCATTGTTTTGACCAGTCAAGTAGACGTTGGAGATCGTGGTTCATAATAAATTCGATTTCGAGAATATTTGGTGATGAGTAGGTTAAACAGGTATCATCCGCAAAAAGTCGAGCGACACTTATCAGATTGTCCATAATGTCATTGATATAAATAAGGAATAGCAGTGGTCCTAATACCGAACCCTGAGGAACACCTGCGTTCACATGTCTAATTTGAGAACATGCGTACCCGACTTTAACCGTTTGGCATCTATCACTTAAGTAGTTTTTAAGCCATTCAAGAAGTTGGCCCCCTATCCCATATTGTTGTAACTTAAAAATAAGCCCTTTGTGCCACACACTATCGAATGCCTTGGATATATCTAAAAAATATGACAGAAGTTATTTGATTTTCGTCTAAAGACGTGCAAAGGTTATGATAGAATTCAATTAGCTGGAACACAGTTGAATGTCCTGGCAAAAATCCTGCTTGTTTTTCGTAGAAAATGTCGTTACTGATGAAGTGGTTATAAACATGCTTGAAAATAATACGTTCCATGATTTTAGCAACACAACTTAATAATGAAATTGGTCTGTAGTTTGAGGGCTGATTCTTATTCCCTTTTTTAAATACAGGGACAATGTTTGCTAGTTTCCATTCTCCCGGAAATTTACACTCGGTTAAAGACATATTAAATAAAGTATACAGAGGATTACAAATCGTATTCACAACGCCTTTCAACATTCTATGGCTGATTAGATCATTTCCTATTGCTTTATTCACTTCGAGACTTAAAATTATATCTTTAATTTCTTCTTCGGTTATATGTATAGACTGGAGTGATGTATTGCATTTTGACGAAAATGGGGGTAGATTTTGGTTGCTATCGTCAATTGTTGAAACTGAAGCGAAGAAATCATTCACTGTATTTGCCTTTTCCAAATCTGCGAAGCTGGTGTGATCGTTATTTTTGGAACTGTCTATTAGAGGTGGAATTTCATTGGATGTTGATTTTTTAATAAATCTATTCAGTTTTTTCCAGTAACTTTTGGGGTCTGTACTGACTTTTTTCCAAATCCTGCTCAAGATTCTTAAAATAGTGTTCCTGAGCATATTTTTTCATGTTATTCACTTTGTTTCTGATATGTCTAACTTTAGCCCAATCTGCTGGACGGCCTGATTTTCTGGCAATTTTCCTACAACGGTCTCGCTTACGAATTTCTTTCCTCAATTCAGAATTAAACCACGGTTTGTCGTTAGGTCTGATTGTGACAGTTTTGTTTGGTATACATATTTTAGCTAGATCAACAAATTTATGAGTGAACTTCTGGCAGGCGTCATCAATAGTATGACAGTTTTCGAAAAAATCTGCCCAATCGACTGTTTCTATTAAAAAATTAAATTTAATAAAGTCGCTTGATTTGTACAGCCAAACTTGTCTTTTATACGGCTTGCGGGAATTATATTTAATGTGAATTTCCGCATATACAGCGTCATGATCACTTATTTGTCGATCAATCCGTATAACACCACATTCATGTATGTTCATATCTTCAGAGATAAGAATTGGATCAAGTAGTGTGGCAGACTGAGGTGTTACTCTAGTGGGTTCAGTGATAATATTGTGAAGATTACAACGTTGAGATATTCGAGATAGGTATCTTGAGTTTCCGAAAAGCAGATCATCATTTAAATCACCAGTAACAATTATATTTGGACAAACATCAAGTGCGTTTTCGACCATCTCTTCTAAAGATTGGTACACATGCGCAGGGCTATGAGGTACAATATAGGAAATATTCAGAAGTATGTTTGATTCTTTTAACCCTACCAGGCCTGGGGAGGGGCCATTATGGCCCCCCTACCAAACTTTCCTCGCTATATCCGGAACGACAAAAAATGGAGAGCTGAAACTCCGAGACTTTATAGTTTGTCACATTGGGGTCCTTTTGAGCCCATTTGCATGACACCCCGAGCAGAGGATCATGGGTAAATCCAAGATGGCGGCCACATGGGGTAGCAGGAAAGTGATATTTTTGTCATATTTCTTCAAAAAATCTGCTTTTTCGCGATGAAAAGAGGGCAAAAACTATTTTATTTGACATCACATTAATATTTACTAATTTATCATGCAGTTTTTGCGGCGAAATTGCAAAAATAAAAAATTCGGAAAATCTGATCGAAAAATCGACCCGAAAAAGCCGTTTTTGGAAATGACGTCACTGTGACGTCATCAAAGCGGCCATCTTGGATTTTTTCACATTTTCTGGTAGAGCTTGACCCAAGGGTAGCTCCCTAGCTCAAGGGGTAAGAAAAATAATTAGGGGGGGGCCATTTCGGCCCCCCCCCCCAGGCCTGGACAGGTCCCAAAAAGCCCAGGCCAGATAGGGTTAAGATTATTTTAAGCCACATTGATTCGAATTCATTATTTTCTAAATCCTTCAGGCGAAGGCACTGAAGCTGGTTTGATACGTACACTAAAATCCCGCCCCATGGACTAAGGTGTGTGTGGTCTCTATCTGACCGAAAGGGTTCAGCAAAACCGTCAATAATCAGATCTTCATCGTTTACGCTGTGATCTAAATTGCAAACTGAATAGCAAACTGGCTATTTTGACCACTTTTACGCGAGTAGCAAACTGAATAGCAAACTGAATAGCAAACTGAATAGCAAACTGGCTATTTTGACCACTTTCCCGACCGAATTTCACCTCAATACTTGGCACATCAACTCAGTGATCCAAGAGCAATACGATGATATCATTAGTTCACCGATCTGACGCCAGGGGGCGCTGTTCCCAATAACTACGCGAATAGCAAACTGAATAGCAAACTGGCTATTTTGACCCCTTTCCCGACCGAATTTCACCTCAATACTTGGCACATCAACTTAGTGAGCCAAGAGCAATACGATGCTATCATTAGTTCCCCGATCTGACGCCAGGGGGCGCTGTTCCCAATAACTACGCGAATAGCAAACTGAATAGCAAACTGAATAGCAAACTGGCTATTTTGACCCCTTTTCCGACCGAATTTCACCTCAATACTTGGCACATCAACTCAGTGATACAAGAGCAATGCGATGATATCATTAATTCCCCGATCTGACGCCAGGGGGCGCTGTTCCCAATAACTACGCGAATAGCAAACTGAATAGCAAACTGGGTATTTTGACCCCTCTCCCGACCGAATTTCACCTCAATACTTGGCACATCAACTCAGTGATCCAAGAGCAATACGATGATATCATTAGTTCCCCGATCTGACGCCAGGGGGCGCTGTTCCCAATAACTACGCGAATAGCAAACTGAATAGCAAACTGGCTATTTTGACCACTTTTACGCGAGTAGCAAACTGAATAGCAAACTGGCTATTTTGACCCCTTTCCCGACCGAATTTCACCTCAATACTTGGCACATCAACTCAGTGATCCAAGAGCAATACGATGATATCATTAGTTCCCCGATCTGACGCCAGGGTGCGCTGTTCCCAATAACTACGCGAATAGCAAACTGAATA
>JAVTVY010052835.1:0-26585 GCA_036873755.1 Hanleya hanleyi | reverse complement strand
GACAAATGAAATAATATTGCTGTTATAATCGAGGTTTTTATAGGAGTCACCAAATAACACGGTATGAATATCACAGTCATTGCCAATTTCATGAAATAATTGCTCTCTTTGAATATTATATAATGGGCAAACGAAGAAAAAATGGCATGCAGTTTCATACGCATTACCACAGGAGCAGGCTGAAGATTCAGATATGTGTTGGTTGTACATATCAGCCTTAAGTAGACTGCATCCTAGTCTCATGCGAGAGTGTATAATTTGAATTTTTCGTTCTCCAAGGTAGAAATGCTTGCCCACATTATGTCCATTGTTACAGTTCCGAGAGAATATTTGTAAGTTGGGGGACGAGCGAATATGTAGAGCAATGTCGTTCCATAGGCGGATTCCAGATGGGATAAATGACTGGTAGTATTGGTTACCTCTGCATCTTAATGTGCGGAGATTGAGGTTGTTTCTGAGAGGATATTGGTTATTTTCGCGTACATATTCAGGCAATAATTGGTAGAGAATTGGTGGAGTTTGCTGATTAACCATTTTATACATAAGTTTGACTTTGTGATGTTTTCTACGCAATGCTAGTGAGGTGAATCCTGTTCCTTCGTATAGCAGCTCGTGACTCACCCCGCGAGGTGAGCCACAGATTGTTCTTATAGCATCTAAATGTAAGTTTTCTAGGATGTTACTTTGATAATCCGCACAGTTGTCCCAGACTACATCAGCATAATCAAATATGGGCAGAATGAATGATTTATATAATACTTCAAGACTTTTCCTTCTTAATTTATATTTTAAACTTCGGAGGCAATTTATCATAGGTCCAACTTTTTTCGCAGTCGCATCGACATGTGATTTCCAACTTCCGGTAGAATCAAACGTTACACCAAGATGTTTGTGCTGGCGAACCTCCTCCAGTTCAGTCTCATTGAATTTCAGAGATGGATGATCAGAGTTTATTTTCCGTGAAAATAGAAGAGCTTTGGTTTTAATTGGGCTGAACTCAACGAGCCATAATTTTGCCCACCTTGATAATCTTTGTAAATCAGAATTTAGAAGTTGCCCCGATGTTGCTGGATTGACGACAGTAATGTAAAGAGAAGTATCATCAGCGAAGAGTCGTATGTTACAATTGAGATCCTTTACAATATCGTTAATATAGATGAGAAATAATAATGGGCCAAGAACGGATCCCTGTGGAACCCCTGCAGGAATGATCATAGATTTTGATACGGAACCTTCAATTACAACGATTTGTGATCTGTTTTTAAGGTAGCTTTCAAACCATGTGAGTAAGATGCCTTTGATACCTATAGACTCAAGTTTATGTAGTAATCCTTTATGCCACACTCGGTCGAATGCCTTTGAGATGTCGCAGAAAACCGCTCTAACTTCTTTACCTTCGTCTAGTGCATGGCATATAAAATTGTAGATATCCACTAATTGATATGTGGTACTATTTCCCGGTATCAAGATTGCTCAATTCGCCTGCCTAGTTCAATCGTACACTCTAACCTCAGAAGGTGTAAAAAAGGTGTAAAAAAGGTGTAAATCAAACGTTTACACCTTCTGGGTTCATGTTTACACCCTTAGGAGGTGTAAATAAGGTGTAGAAAAGGTGCAAATGTATGAAGATTGCTTCCAACCCTGCTTTTACACCCGTAAAGGTGTAAATTTATTGGAAGGTGTTAAAAAGGTGTAAATACTTAATTTTCCATACACATTTGGAACTTAATTTCTATGTTGCAGAAATGTATTTCCTTGTCATGCTTTCGGTAGACCATCAGCATTTTCAAGCACCCCAACTTTTTACACAAAACTAAATCAATGGATCTAACAATTTGATCAGTCTCTCCAACATTTGAGCAAAAATTCTGAAGGAAATATTACAAAAAACGAGCTGCAGACCATAAGAGTCAATCCCCCCGTCAGTTTCACGAGGGAGTGAATATTGAACAGCCGCTCAAGTGTTTTCGCTCAAGGTTGGGCTCAACACTACAGAGTGGGAGGGGGGACGTTCTGAGGTTTTGAATATCAACATTATAGTAAATGTTATGTATCATGCAGAGTCGACAAAAGCACGTTGTTTGTCGACCAATGTAAGAAGTTATCAGATCGATATCTACAGTGCTGATAACTGCTCAGCTATCAGATAAAGCGATTTTGAACTTCATTCCAATGGGGGATTTGCACAATAAGCAGTGAATAAAACGGAAATTGTAAAATTATGGGCTTTGATTGATCCACTGAGACAGGAAGGTGTGAAAGAGACTTAACGGTTCGAAGTGATAATCATGACAGCTTGTTGTGCATGTTATCCATTAACAATTGCGCGATTATCGTCACAAATTATTACTTGATAAAGCATTGGTTACCATTCTCTCCGACCCCTTTTGACACACCAAAATCATAATCCGCGGCCTGCCTTTGTCTCATATCCCTTTGACGCTAACGCCAAGCTTTGGTTAAATTGTACATATCGGTGATGATTCTATTGCTCAATTAGTTTTTAGTTTATTCTGCCAATGCCTAACAATATATTCATCGCTTCTATTGTTCATTAATTTGTAAATAAGCATGGCTCCGCTTCTCATGCTGTTATTTTCCTACGAAGTAGGCTACAGATCGCAAATTGTCCGGTAATGAGTGAGTGAGTCAGTCCATCCGAATCCTTTCGTCGGCAAAATAAGGAGAACCGTTGACATTAGAACCTTGATTTTTGGCATGAACGTGCATTAGGGCATTGTTACTAGCAAGTTTTGATCTGAAATAATTCTGATTAAAATTAGATTTATAATTAACACTTCAGTATATTGTTATAAATGCATACCATCCATGTGGCCTTTAACAGTATCATGTTCCTTTTATGACCAGGAAGCCATGGGACCTCCTTATCAGTGGATTTAAAAGTCATTAAGGCTTGTCCTTGGAACAAACACAGAGAGAGGCTCCATCCCAGCCTTGTGGTTTTTAACAGTGATTTATATCCAAGCCCACTGAGATAAGGCCGGTTTCTAGACATTTCTTAGACATTAAACAGCCCCATAAACTTGCCATCAAATGGGATAAGGCTGGGAGTACAAGAATGTGCAGTGTATTTTCTGTGGACTGTGTAGGCTGTACAGTCTGATTGAAGACAGCCTAGCAGAATTAGTTAAAGCTAGGTGGTTTAACGTTTATCAATGAAGAAAATCATCGATCAACCGCCATAGAATATAATGTGAAACAAGAAAACCGGAATAGTACATTCATCAGATTGCCAATGCCCAAAATGTGTTGTCTCATATATCTAGATAACAACGTGATGTTATTTATTGATAGCTCAGCGAATGCACTGTCATGCCCATTGGGAACCCTTGGCTGTATGTTTCACTGTATATATAACACAGTACAAAACGTGATGGGATAATGAAATAGGAAATGCTAACTTTCCATCATTTGTTAATGCATTTATCTACACTGCTATTACCAGGCAACTTGCCATTCTTAATACACACAATTTCACATCCAAACATTTCATCACAGACCAAATCATGCAGGCTTCAAATTCAGGTCAAATTGCCACTGATGATGAAATATCCTACATCAAACAATTAAGTCAGCCTGAAGCAATAACCCAGCAGAACATAGAAAGATCTGGTATCATCCTTCAGCTTAGCCTGTGGCCAACAATGATAAAATTTACTGAGGGTGAAACAAAGCTGTCCTGCAAGCCACCCAAGGAATTTATCAGCTTGTGTTGGGACATTTTGTTGGTATCATGTAAGTTGTTTAGTAGTTTACTCATTCAAATCCCCATGCCATATTTTCTGTTATTCAACAGACAAATTTCTTTACTGGTTTTAATTGTTTAAGTTTTACTGGGTTTCAACTGCTACAGATAGTAACATAGTACTGATACTGTAGAAATGGGTAGTGTGAATTTAATTATTCCATGTTTAGTACAATTTGTTCACATGAACTGATTGCCAAGAGCTCAGTGCCTGTCCTAATGCCTACCTTACTTCGTAGGTCCTGTGACGCATAGTCACACTGCCATGTTTTAATATTTAGCACTGCAAAAGATCTTAAATTAACAACATGTACCGTGAAGTTTAAATAAAATATTGAGTTGATGGGCCGCGAAATCCGTATGGGAAGCGGCTCTTAAACTACAATTTCAATCAATCATGCTGTCCACCATTTCCAATATATGCACACGCGATATTACTTCCAAACAAACATATATTAGGATAAATTACGTACAGCCGGGGTTTTTTCACGTCGCTCGTTCGGTGCTGTTCTGTCCATTAAAGTGGACTTTCTGCGAGATGGCGACTTGCCCGCTGTTGATCGGGGAGAACCGAAAGAAAATCGCTTTACCTTTTGCAACTCCCAGCCTGTCGGACCTTGAAGATCATATTTCACAGAATGCTACCTTAGCTGATCTAATTGGCATTAACGACGTAACCTTCCAGGTAAATATGCCATTTTTTCATATTTGTACAATATAATTGCCCCTGTGAACCCAGGTCGGAGCAGGGAGATGCATGTAAATATGTATGTATTTAGAGGCTGAAGAAAATGTTACATCTTACAGACAATTTATAACGGAGAATATATTTTTATACTGTCGGAACAGATGATCGAAACATAGTTCAACTATGCTAAAAATGTGACTCGATTGAGTATTTTCTGTTGCTCTCGGTATTTCATTCAACTTTTGCCGACAGGACCGAACAAGCTCGAAACTTTGTCGAATCAACATACATGCGGGAAAATACGGTGCTATGATAACATACACTTTTGCGAAATTTGATTAATATAATCTGCTCAGAGATATTGTTTGACCCAATCATGGAGTTAAATAAGGAGGAGAGAGCACTCGGTCAGATCAAAGTGTTCAATGTACGATTCCGCCACAGCAGGGATTCGTCGGATTAGCCTGTGTGTATTTGGGAGATTAAAGCATGTTCGGTCATGTTCGGTAGTTGTCGGGTTCCCGCGCATGCGCCCCATCGACGTCATCAAAGCTATTATAAGTTGAGTGTATTGGAAATGTGAATTGGTACTTAGCCGCCCGCTGTGCACGCCGCCGGGAAGTGTTGAGTTTGACCATGGAGGGAAAGAGAGATCACTTTGACCCAACAGTGATAGGCACATCACCGTTTCTATTATAAATTATATTAGGATTTTAAATTTTTCCAGCTTGACACTTGCTGAAAACATGTTTCATATGATGAGGTTATATGCGTGTATCATCACACGTACCGTTCTCAAATTATGAAAGAACCATTGTTTCAGATCATGCCGGCAAACAGAGATTATTCAATTCGAATGTGCGAGATTAAGCGGAATCTGTGAGAGGTGATGAACTCACTCAGGTCTTCATAAAATAATCTTTTGTTGATCTTCAGCTATAAATATGCTGTCTGTTTCAACTAGATATTCATTCACAAAACAGCGTCTAACATGGCCCATGTTCCTCGAGATACCGACGAAGATGTATTAGATTTGAGCATATCGGCTGAAAATTGGGCAGAAAATTTCGTAAATAAGTTGTCGAACATGTATTTTCAGCTCTTATATATCAAAATTTTAGCAGCACACACTCACCGTATACAATATATAGAGGCCATATTCATTTGTAATAGATACAGGATGTGTTTATTATGCTTCCCGTTCTCAAATCCTCTTTTTGCCTCAATAATTGGGTAGAAATTATTTTTACTCACCAGGGAACCATTCCTCGTTTTCGTTAACGAGATTGTTTATTTTAGCATAATATGCTTACTTGATCTCAAGCTTTTTAAGTTAGCAGTTAGAATAAAATGAACTGTTAATATTCGTCAGCCTATATAATAGCTTTAATACCGATGCCCGTCAAGGACCCCGTCGGGCCAGAAGTGAACTTCAATACACAAGTATTGAAGATCAATTAGCGATTAGCACGCAGGGGGTAAAACGGCCTTGGCTGACTCATTAGTTAATAGCTTTGAGGCAGCGCAAAAGCGAAAAAAGGCCAATCTAGTGTTTACAATATTGCATTTTATCCAAATTCAGGCTTCCGGTCCCTAAAATGGTAAAGACTGATATGTACTCTTTTATTTGATCTTGAACGCAAGCACAAAATGTGTCATTTTTGAAATGCGGGAATTCTGTTAATTCGGCAGTGAAAATGATGTATTTTCTGTTTGTGGCAAAATTGCCCATGTATTTTAAATGGGGTTTTTGAGAATTTTTCTATTGTTTATATTTTTAGCTAGTCCAACCGGACCCTCATGTGCTATTCGTTTCCACAATCGCTGTACTTATACCAAGTTCCCTGCAAATTTTTGTCTTGTTGAGAAATGCGGAAGTTGTAGAAAAACGATAAAATATACAAAACGACAGTATGATTCCAAAGTCCTGTAACTAAGCTACGAATGGTCATATTCTGATTAATGAAATATGCTCATATTCAGTATGACTTCAAATTGCCTAATATTTGTGTTGCGCATAATTAATGCATCCTTATTTTTACGTAGAACTACTGCGCATTTTTAATTTCAACTTCCGTTGATGTTTTTCTGCGGCTAATAAGAACCAACGACTCGGTCGGCGGAATCATACATTGAACATCAAACGGACAGATCGTGACTGACGGCCATTCAGAATACAATAGCTCTGCGGGCGACCTCACGGATCAGCGACCCGCGGCTGGCCGAGTGCTCTCTCCTCCTTATTTAACTCCATGACCCAATCAACTTAGTGACGCTTGAAAATATAGAAATTCTATTTAAATCTCATCAATATTAGGCCCCTATATGAGAGAAAAACGAGTCAGAACTGGTTAGCCTGGTGCCCTGATTATGGAGGTGCTTGTTACCCTATACCATAGTGTTCGGGAACCAGATTATAAATGATACTAGTCAATGCGCATGCTCACAAGGATCACGTGGGAGAAAATGGAGGGCGGTTTGATTTTCTTCGAGAAGGCTTGTTTCAAACTTTGCGAAATCGTGTCGATTTAGCCCACTATATAGTCACACATATTTGTAAGTATTTTCTTCATTAGATAGGAGTGCAACTACCTCGAACACGTCACTGTTGAAAATGTGCTCCAAAATGTTCAGCTCGCATAAAACTGGGAGTTCATTCAATGAATGCGAATCCAAAATGGCGGCATAAATTTGTTCAGTGATAGCTTTGCTCAGTTCAATGCAGTACTTCTGGTGAATTTTAGTACGCAGTGGAATAGGAATAGTTAAAAACGCCCAGCCACTTGGAACGTTTGGGATATTTTGAGGTACTATTTACCCTTATAATTTTACTAATATGAAACCAGAATTATATGATGTTTAAAAAGAGCCGGGCTGGACTGGATGATCGGTTCTTGTAGGTTCTCTTCAACCCCTACGACTTAGTTTCGTGGGTATATGACGGCTTATTTTCGTGGCTATATGAGACAGATTGACTGATAAATTGTTTGCCACTTAGTTAAATGTGATTTATTTATTTTCCAGTTGTATGATGCTGATTTTGAAGAGTTCATGGACATCGAGCACCACGAGGAGATACCGGAAAAGTTCGAAATCCAGATATTACAGCATACGACAACAGATTGAGCATTTCACAATGTCCCAGAGCGTACTGATAAGAAGGTATCAACGATTCGTGTTCTCCTGTTTGGGGGTGAATCACTGTTATTCACAGACCATGAAAATATAATAATTAATTATGGCAGAACTAATGAAATAACCTAGTATTGTGAAATCTGACCGGAACCTTTGCTAATTTTAATAAGTCTTATAATTATTATTCACTTCTGGTTTTGTAGCTACACTGTGATCAATCGTTCCAGTTCAATGAATATGTGGATACATGTATATTTGATTCACCCTGTTTCTATGCAGACTACGCAGGATATAGCCAGTTACTTATGTGCGTCTTTAAATCGCAGTTGAAAAATTAATACTTTTCCCCATTTCAGGAGAGCACAGGCACTGGTCCAAGTGACACCGTGGAAATGCATTTTCAACATGAACTATCAACTATGTAAGTCAACTTTCTTACAGTCTGATTACCGTAGTTTTGTTTCTTTTCCAAAGAATTAAATTTTGATTCAGTTACATGAGCTGGGTTCGACGGGTGTCACTAAATAAGAGACCGATACAGACCGATAATTATAAAGGACAGACCTATACTAGATTACGGCCTCTAGAAGACATAATTGGTAGTTTGTGGTATTTTCTTGTGAAAACAGCTGTTGAAAGCGTAAAACGGTGTGGTAATCAGCTTCCCGCTAGGCCCTACGGGAAGCGGCACACGGCCGATTCGCCCACCTGTGTCGTCCAGCACCTTCCACGCACTCCCAGCGGACCGGTTCGGCAGGTGTGTTTATGCAAGAGCAGTAGTTACTGCGACAGATTCCACGAATTGGAACAAAGAGCTCGCTTTTCATGAGCATCAGTGATACCATTATTAATATTAATATTATTAATATATTAGTATTATTATTAATATGACCCAATATTGTATGAAATTTATCAGACACGAAATGACAAATTACGGTACATGAAGTGACAGAAGGCAATACAAATCTATATTTATGGGCGGAGAATGGCATATTTCTATTCCACAGTTCGGGCAGTAACAGTAAGAAAAAAAGAAAGTCAAAAAACCTGAACAAAAGATCCATCCGTTTCATTCCCACCTACCACCCAGAGATGAAATATATAAGGAAAATCCTGTTGAAATATTGATATTTTATCAAATCATGTGAATCACACACAACGAAAGTCTGGGAAAACCCAGTAATTGCATACAGAAGGAGGAAGAATTTGAAAGAAATGTTAAAGAAATCAAAACAATGAACATTGTGAATTGATACGTTATTTTACTGAAATAACTCGAATAAACCCGAAACACTTGTTTCATTCAACTTTATTTGTGTTCAATATGCTCCTATAATATCAAGTATGTGTAATATATATCAGAAGAATTTGAAGCTGCAGGTCGGGGCGCTGGGCGAGTCTGGCGGGCGAATTGATCGTGCGATTCGGCCGTGCGACGCGCTTCCTATCGTAACGGGCGCAGCTAAATGCGATACCGTTTTGCGCTATAAACGATCGTTTTTTATGAGAAAATCCCACAAAGTACCAATTATGTATTCTCAAAGTCGTAATCAATTATACTTAGGTATCGGTATGTATGTTTTAGTACCGGTCTGTATCGGAAGGCAATGAGGGTGCCCGGGTTCGACTACTGTGTTGGGATTGACATTTTAAAACATATATTTACAATTTGTTTCTGTGTATATTCCCAGTTAACAAAAATGGAACTTTAATGCATCAAGTGATGAGTAACATTTACATTGTGGGATTAGTTTATCAGCTGTGGTTCTTACTGGTTGTAGGATCGGGCCTAGCAGCAGAACACCTACTCTGGAGGTATGGCAGCACTCCATTTCCAGCTAACACCCTGCTACTGTACTCTCGGTCGAGCCATTGGACTTTGCTCTGCCAGCCTTTGATACAGACGCTACCTGGACACTCGAAAAGCAAAGCAAACAGACCCTTCCACAGCTCAAAGGCGGGGAATTATTGATGGCGATTTTTGTTACCTGTTTTACCCTACTCTCTCTGAGAGTTTTTGAGGCTGAGGCACCCCAGAAGGTTATGTACAAAAGTATTCCATGAGAGTTGGTGAAAGTTGGAGGCATAAGTGATATAAACATAACGTGCTCAATTTAGGTTGGGTTGGGATGCTTGTAGTTTTAATCGTTTGAACTTTGTGCTTCCAGGGATTGAGAGTGAACTATGATATCAGGGAGGGTTAACATGAAATGACCAATGTAAATGTGCGTTTTGTGATTTCCCTAATAAAATATATCCTACATATATTTTGTGTTAATGTTCTTATTGTGTACCTCAACCAAGAGCCATTACTGGATGGTACGAACACCACTAATTCTCACTAAAAGGTGTAAATTAACACCTTTTGAAGGTGTAATTCTCACGAAATGGGTGTGTTTTAACACCCCTGGAAGATGGAATCGTCTCCAGAAGGTGTATTTTAGCACCTCTAGAAGGTTTAGTTTTCGTCAAAAGGTGTAAATAAACACCCAAGAGGGTGTAATCGCGGTCAAAAGGTGTACATTAACACCAATAAAAGGTGTAATTCTTACTAATAAGGTGTATTTTAGCACCCCTAGATGATTCAAATTTGCCCAAAAGGTGTGAATTAACACCCAAAGAAGGTGTAATTCAGTTGAGAAGGTGTAAATTAACACCACTGAAAGGTTTAGTTCTTGACAAAAGGTGTAAATAAACACCCATGGGATGCTGGGTTCCCAACAAAATATGCTCATAAATTTGTCTGGGAGGTGCAAATTTTATTCAGAAGGTGTGACTGAACACCCATGGAAGGTGTAATGTGAGCAAAAAAGGTGTAACTTAACACCTTTTCGAGAAGGTGTAAATTTACACCTTTTGGAGAGGGTGTTAATTCACACCCAAAAGGGTGTTAGCCCTGGGACAAGCCATTTACACCCCGTAGAGGTGTAATTTACACCTTCTGGGGTAAGAGTGTAGTAGTTCTATTCAGTCGCAATACTGTGCAGGTGAATGGCACACGAAAACTACATTAAACATGTGCACTACGCCTACGCAATATCGAAACTAAACATTTTCCAATTATCTGAAGCTGTCATTCAGCTACGAAGATCTTGTGAATTTTAATTAAATAATATAAATGTTTCAACTGGGGAAAAACTTCATGCAAATGCTGCTTATGAGATACGCAAGGGAAACATATATCACCAGTGCGCATTGCCTACGCAAGATCTTCCAGTTAGTTTCTGAACTCGTGATTGTCCATTCTGTTGGAGCAAGGTCGTTTGCTTAATTCAATCTCAAGATATAAAGTAGTTATATTTGGTAGCAAGACCGTGCAGATGAATGGCACACGAAAACAACATGAAACATGTGCACAACGCCTACGCAATATCGAAAGTAAACATTTTTCAAATACCTGAAGATGCCATTCGACTTCGCAGATCTTGAGAATTTTAGTTCAATAATATAAATGTTTCAACTGGCGATAAACTGCATGGAAATGCTGCTTAGGAGATACGAAGGGGGAACATATATCACCAGTGCGCATTGCCTACGCAAGATCTTTCAGTCAGTTTCGGAATACGTGAATATCCATTTCTTGTGGATCGGGGTATCAAGATTGTTCAATTCTCCTAGTTCAATCGCAGTAGTTATATTCAGTCGCAATACTGTGCAGATGAATGGCACACGAAAACTACATTAAACATGTGCACAACGCTTACGCAATATCGAAACTAAACATTTTTATGTAATCTATGGTAATAGATTTACATTATAGGGGCATGAATTAAGTTTAAAGATATCCTTCCGCCGTCCGGCCAACGTACACATCCTAAAGAAAGAGCTCTTGAGCTCATCCTTGATATTGTCTGTATTTTCTGTTTATCGTGATATTGTTTTCTTTCTTGAGTCTATTACTTTAACAATAGATATGTTACAATACTCTTTTGTATCTGAAAGTGTTATCTTACAGCGTTTTGCTTGTCCCAGTGTCTCAGTGCGAGAGTAAATAGGCAGGAAGTTGTCGGGGTTGTCCTCGAGTGATTTGACTTGATCACTGCTGCGAACCTATTCTTCTTCTAGGAGACGTCTTAGTTCGATAGAGGCGCTATAATACATTCTTTTAATCACTCTCTTGATCGTAATGTTTCCGTAAAATATTCTGGACAAACCCTGTTGCAAGGCATGTTAATTTTGTGCCGAGTTCGAGTGCACCATTTCCCGTTAATTTACGGTACGGTATGTCGAGTTGACAAGAATCGGGTCAGTCTGAAATGGTGAAATCAGCATGAAGACCGGGGTAGGTAAGGGGTGGAAAAATTCTAAAACTGGTGTCTCATTGTTCAATCAAATAGATTTTTATTCCGCTGAAAGCGTAATAATGTTTCATTAATGTAAGAAGAATAAAGAGTGTTGTTTATTCGAGCAAAAATCTCAAGAGAAGCATTGTCTTGTAAACAGAGCTGCGTCTTTCACAACCTGTGCCCCCCGCACACTATTTTTGGATCATATCATATTGGTAGGTCCTTTGTCATCTACACCAAGAAAATGCTTTGCCATAATCACTGATAATAAAGATACTTGAATCCTGACCCTGTCGTACGGATGACTTTTGGGTGTCAAACATTCGTATCTGGACTTAGTACCCAGCCACTGCGCATGACCCGCTATCGCTAAGCCCATTCTGATTTTGACTCCAGGGGTGGAAGAGCACGCATACGCAATTAACTGTTTCCCCATTGTTTTAGCAAAAAGATATTTATTATCCGGAAACCATGAGAATATTACATTAGTGTGAAAGAATAAAGATTATCTTACTCTTAACAAGAGAACAAATACCCCAACGAGATGCTATTTGATTTACGGAGAAACTTCACTACAACCCATCTCCCCCACGGTTTTCATTGTTTTTGGACACGAACCACACTGCCCGGGATAACCTCACTTGAGTCACTTGGCAAAATCAGCAGGGGTGAAAGCTGTAACAAAGCTGAACACGAGTTCATATTATTTGATCATATGAATATTTTAAACCCGTGAAAACAGTGGCAATATTTCAATGACATAAAAATAAGGTAACGGTTCATTCGAATACAAAACCCGAGAATGAATGATGATGTTGTAATTTGCATGCGACTGGTCTCCCCCCCCCCCCCCCCGTGATCACCAGACTTCATGATTGAGATCGCCCGGGGCTTGCGTGGAATTGTTCGAAGCACGTGTTGAGGTCAACAGGCTGTAAAAATTATAATGTGAAAGAAATACGTCCCAGACGTCACAGTTCAGGTACAAACTTTTAACCGGTAGCACTTTGCATGCAGCTTCAGTGCCAATCTATTTATGGGGTTGCTTCCTAGAGGGGATCCGCTAATTGGCCATTCACTTTCGGACAGACCTCTTCACTTTCTATTTCATGCGACTTCTGACATTGCTGAACGGGCTGACCTATTTCCATCTGGGCATGCGTAATTGTCTGACCAGTGAAAACGAAACCACTCCGACCCAAACATTTAACTAGGCCATAAGGAATTCATGATTTATCAAACAACCACGGCCGTGTAAATTAGCCTGCCAGTCGACAAAAGGAGAAAGAGACAGTGGACGGTATACGCGGAAATATCGCTGTCGCCACTTTTTATTTATTTTCACTTTGTGCAGACAGACACTGCTGACTTGTTAGCTAGCAGATGAAATTCGCCCTACGTGAACGGTGACCGTTCGCGTAAAATATGGTTTGCGCAACCTTCACGTAACCTGAACGAGCGTTCGCGTCAAAAAATAAGGCCTGGCCTATCTGATAAAAACAGAGGCCCCACGATAATTATTCAGATCGGAAAATCAGACGTCTGCGGCATTTTTCCCCCGTGGATGGACGGCTTTACTACGGCAAACTCTTATAGCGAGGGCTGCAATTGATACGATATTTAATCACCAGAATATAAATATATTTAAAATAAAAATATTTATACATTTTTTTCACGCAAATAGATACCGGTACTGAACAAGACAGTGTTAGTGATTTTGTGACTATATACAGTACACTCTAATATTAGTGAAAGCATTATAGAGCTAGGCTACTACTCTCCATCACACCATGAAACAACAACAATAATCTACCAGTATAACCATGAGAATACCTAGCGTAAAACTGGAAACCAAAAATAACAATACAAAAAATTAAATATTTAACCAAAAATTATATTCTCACAAGGTTGAGAGAAATGAAACAGAAATTCAACCGAATATGCCATTTCTCCTAGTATTACCAGTACTAAAGTTTAGTGGGCCTAGAGAATTCATTTTACACAGTAAGAAGTAATCCTCAGTCTATATAATGTGATAGCATAGTATTTATTATATCCCCCGCAACGAAGTTAGGGGGGTATATTGGAATCGGCTTGTTCGTCTGTCTGTCCGTCCGACCGTCTGTCTGTAGACACATTTTTTTCCCCGACTACTAAGATTTTGCTTCTATTTTAATGAAACTTTATATATGTGTTACCTATGGTTTGAAGATGTGCATGTCCTATTTTTATTTTTGACATATTTATGACGTTTTGAACTTGATAGGACTTTGCCATTTTCAGGATCACACAATTTTGTCCGGGCTACTCCTCCTTAGATTTTACTTCTATTTTAATGAAACTTTACATATGTGTTACCTATGGTTTGAAGTTGTGCATGTCCTATTTACTAGGCGAAATTATAATTTTTGACACATTTATGACGTTTTGAACTAATATAGGACTTTGCCACTTTCAGGATCTATTCCCATGTATAGACAAGTTTCTAGTGTTATCAACTACTCATACTATTTTTATCAGAAGGTTCTGAAACTTTGTAGACATATTTGAAGATTTGCATCTCCTATTTGAGACATGAAATATTAATTTTTGTCAAAATTACCCAGATTTGGACTTTGTCGATTTTCGGCATATATTCAAATATATATATAGCATGTTCTTGTGTAATTAACTAGTCACACAGTTATTACTGGATGTTTCTGAAACTTTGTACACATGTTTAATATGGTTTGAAGATGTGCATCTCTTATTTATGACCTGAAATATTTGGTCAAAATTACCAGGCCTTTATCCAGATTTGGACTTTGTCGATTTTCTGCATACATTCCAATATATATAGAGCATGTTCTTGTGTAATTAACTAGTCACTCAGTTATTACTGGATGTTTCTGAAACTTTATACACATGTTCAATATGGTTTGAAGATGTGCATCTCTTCATTTATGACCTGAAATATTTGGTCAAAATTACCAAATTTCTTCAAATATTCATGTAATGAGTGCACTGATAACCTGATCAGCAAGCAGTATTTTACATTATAATATTCCATCATTATACCCTCTCTCCGCCTTGCCTTTTCCTTTACTTGAGCCATTATTTGCACCTTTCGGCATGTTTGATCGGCGTGGGCCACATGCTTTCTCGCCAGTGTTTACGTTCCACTGACCCAGAGCCGCGCTCTGGATATGACCCAATTTACCTAATATGGTAAGACTGTGGAGTCGTATATTTATGCCTATTAGCCTGGGCCACACGCTTTCTTGCCAGTGTTTACGTTCCACTGACCCAGAGCCTCGCTTTGGATACGACCCGGTTTACCTAATATGGCGAGACTGTGGAGTCGTGTATTAAATTTCATTAGCCTTAAATCTTATGGCTGTTATGTC
The DNA here is from genome assembly GCA_036873755.1 of Hanleya hanleyi. Taxonomy (NCBI): domain Eukaryota; kingdom Metazoa; phylum Mollusca; class Polyplacophora; order Lepidopleurida; family Hanleyidae; genus Hanleya; species Hanleya hanleyi. Next base: position 11,324 of record JAVTVY010052835.1, on the reverse strand, counting down.
TGTATATTGGACCCCTGCTAACATAACAGCGGGAGTTTAGAAATTAGCTATGCCATACAAACATTTCAGTTCGGATCAATCAGTCACAAAATTTTCACTGACCACCCTTCATTGATACACAGCTCCACGACCCCGTGACTGAGTGACATATTTTCGAGTGGAATGTAAACAAAGCCCCATGACGCGCTAACTGGCTCAGGTTGAAGAACCAAGGACTGACATGCTGCTGTTCTAACCCGTGGGGAAAAATTGAAAATCTTGATATAAGTCAATTCTAATGGGCCCCGAGACTAAATACATCTGTTCTTCACGCTATTGCGGTGCAATATAGGCCTAAACGCAGCTGCAAAAACAAGAGCTGAGATGGCCGAGTGGTTTAGGGCGCTTGCATTTACTGCTGCCAATTTAGTGTAAAATTCCGAGAGCACAGGTTCGAACCCCCACGGGGTCGACCCATCCAGCACTAGTTTCTGTGCTTCACCAAGAAAGTCTCATCCTAAAAATAATAGATTAATAATCGAATCTCCTTATAAACATTGTTTTATTAAAATGATAAGTTGACCCAGTCATAGATTACATGCCAAAGCCTATAGGCTCTAGTTTAAATATCTGAAGATGTCATTAAACTACGAAGATCTTGTGAACTTTAACTAAATAACATAAATGCTCAACTGCTGGTAAACTTCATGTAAATCCTGCTTAGGAGAGACGCAAGGGAAACATATATCACCAGTCCGCATTGCCTACGCAAGATCTTTCAGTCAGTTTCTATACACGTGAATGTCCATTCTACTGGGAAAGGTTTTCCAGATATTGGATTCCCTTGCTTAATTCAATCTCAATATATAAAGTAGTTATATTTCTTCGTAATTCTGTGCAGGTGAATGGCACACGAAGACTACATTAAACATGTGAACAACGCCTACGCAATATCGAAACTAAACGTTTACCAGATATCTGAAGATGTCATTCGACTTCGAAGATCTTGTGAATTTCAATCATATAATAAAACTGTTTCGACTGGCAATAAACTTCATGTAAATGCTGCTTAGGAGATAAGCAAGGGAAATATATATCACCAGTGCGCATTGTCTACGCAAGATCTTTCAATCAGTTTCTAAACATATAAATGTCCTTTCTGCTGGAGCGAGGAATCGAGATTGCTGGAGTCGCTTGCCTAATTCAATCTCAAGAGATGAAGTAGTTATATTTGGTCGCAATAATGTGCAGGTGAACGGCACACGAAATGCATGAAACATGTGCACAACGCCTACCCAATATCGAAACTAAAAGTTTTCCAAATATCTGAAGATGTCATTCGATTTCGAAGATCTTGTGAAATTTAATCATATAATATAACTGTTTCGAATGGCGATAAACTTCATGTAAATGCTGCTTAGGAGATACGCAAGGGAAATATATATCACCAGTGCGCATTGCGTACCCAAGATCTTTCAGTCAGTTTCTGAGCTCGTGAATGTCCATTCTGTTGGAGCAGGGTAACCAGATTACTGGATTCGTTTGCTTAATTCAATCTCAAGACATAAAGTATTTGGTCGCAATACTGAGCAGGTGAATGGCACACGAAAACTACATGCAACATGTGCACAATGCATACGCGATATCGATACTAAACTTTTTTCAAATATCTGAAGATGCCATTCGACTTCGAAGATCTTGTAAATTTTAATTGAATAATATAAATGTTTCAACTGGCGATAAACTGCATGTAAATGCTGCTTAGGAGATACGCAAGGGAAACATATATCACCAGTGCGCATTGCCTACGCAAGATCTTTCAGTCAGTTTCGGAACACGTGAATGTCCATTTCTTCTGGATCGAGGTATCAAGATTGCTCAATTCGCCTGCCTAGTTCAATAGTAGTTATATTCAGTCGCAATACTGTGCAGGTGAATGGCACACGAAAACTACATTAAACATGTGCACAACGCCTACGCAATATCGAAACTAAACATTTTCCAATTATCTGAAGCTGTCATTCAGCTACGAAGATCTTGTGAATTTTAAGTAAATAATATATACGTTTCAACTGGTAAAAAACTTCATGCAAATGCTGCTTATGAGATACGAAAGGGAAACATATATCACCAGTGCGCATTGCCTACGCAAGATCTTCCAGTTAGTTTCTGAACTCGTGATTGTCCATTCTGTTGGCGCAAGGTCGTTTGCTTAATTCAATCTCAAGATATAAAGTAGTTATATTTGGTAGCAATACCGTGCAGATGAATGGCACACGAAAACAACATGAAACATGTGCACAACGCCTACGCAATATCGAAACTAAACATTTTTCAAATATCTGAAGATGCCATTCGACTTCGCAGATCTTGTGAATTTTAATTCAATAATATAAATGTTTCAACTGGCGATAAACTGCATGGAAATGCTGCTTAGGAGATACGCAGGGAGAACATATATCACCAGTGCACATTGGCTACGCAAGATCTTTCAGTCAGTTTCTGAGCTCGTGAATGTCCATTCTGTTGGAGCAGGGTATCCAGATTTCTGGATTCGTTTGCTCATTTCAATCTCAAGACATAAAGTATTTGGTCGCAATACTGAGCAGGTGAATGGCACACGAAAACTACATGAAACATGTGCACAACGCCTACGCAATATCGAAACTAAGCATTCTCCAATTATCTGAAGATGTCATTCAACTACGAATATCTTGTGAACTTTAACTAAATAACATAAATGTTCAACTGTCGGCCAACTTCATGTAAATGCTGCTTAGGAGATACGCAAGGGAAACATATATCACCAGTGCGCATTGCCTACGCAAGATCTTTCAGTCAGTTTCTGAACACGTGAATGCCCATTCTACTGGAGAAGGTTCTCCAGATTATTGGATTCCCTTGCTTAATTCAATCTCAATATATAAAGTAGTTATATTTGGTCGCAATACTGTGCAGGTGAATGGCACACAAAAACTACATTAAACATGTGCACAACGCCGACGCCATATCGAAATTAAACATTCTCCTATTATCTGAAGAGGTCATTCAACCACGAAGATCTTGTGAATTTGTATTACAAAATATAAATGTTTCACCTGCCGATAAACTTCATGAAAATGCTACTTGGGAGATGCGCAAGGGAAACATATATCACCAGTGCGCAAGGCCTACGCAAGATCTTTCAATCAGTTTCTAATCATATAAATGTCCATTCTGCTGGAGCGAGGAATCAAGATTGCTGGAGTCGCTTGCCTAATTAAATCTCAAGAGATGAGGTAGTTATATTTGGTCGCAATACTGAGCAGGTGAACGGCACACGAAACTACATGAAACATGTGCACAACGCCTACGCAATATCGAAACTAAACATTTTTCAAATATCTGTCATTCGACTTCGAAGATCTTGTGAATTTTAATCATATAATATAACTGTTTCGACTGGCGATAAACTTCATGTGAATGCTGCTTGGGAGATACGCAAGGGAAATATATATCACCAGTGCGCATTGGCTACGCAAGATCTTTCAGTCCGTTTCTGAGCTCGTGAATGTCCATTCTGTTGGAGCAAGGTATCCAGATTACTGGACTCCTTTGCTTAATTCAATGTCAAGACTAAAGTATTTGGGTGCAATACTGAGCAGGTGAATGGCACACGAAAACTACATTAAACATGTGCACAATGCCTACGCAATATCGAAACTAAACATTTTTTAAATATCTGAAGATGCCATTCGACTTCCAAGATCTTGTAAATTTTAATTGAATAATATAAATGGTTTAACTGGCGATCAACTGCATGTAAATGCTTCTTAGGAGATAAGCAAGGGAAACATATATCACCAGTACGCATTGCATACGCCAGATCTTTCAGTCAGTTTCGGAACACGTGAATGTTCATTTCTTCTGGATCGAGGTATCAAGATTGCTCAATTCGCCTGCCTAGTTCAATCGTAGTAGTTATATTCAGTCGCAATACTGTGCAGGTGAATGGCACACGAAAACTACATTAAACATGTGCACAACGCCTACGCAATATCGAAACTAAACATTTTCCAATTATCTGAAGCTGTCATTCAGCTACGAAGATCTTGTGAATTTTAATTAAATAATATAAATGTTTCAACTGGGGAAAAACTTCATGCAAATGCTGCTTATGAGATACGCAAGGGAAACATATATCACCAGTGCGCATTGCCTACGCAAGATCTTCCAGTTTGTTTCTGAACTCGTGATTGTCCATTCTGTTGGAGCAAGGTCGTTTGCTTAATTCAATCTCAAGATATAAAGTAGTTATATTTGGTAGCAAGACCGTGCAGATGAATGGCACACGAAAACAACATGAAACATGTGCACAACGCCTACGCAATATCGAAAGTAAACATTTTTCAAATACCTGAAGATGCCATTCGACTTCGCAGATCTTGAGAATTTTAGTTCAATAATATAAATGTTTCAACTGGAGATAAACTGCATGGAAAATTATGCTGCTTAGGAGATACGAAGGGAGAACATATATCACCAGTGCGCATTGCCTACGCGAGTTCTTTCAGTCAGTTTCGGATTACGTGAATATCCATTTCTTGTGGATCGGGGTATCAAGATTGTTCAATTCTCCTAGTTCAATCGCAGTAGTTATATTCAGTCGCAAAACTGTGCAGATGAATAGCACACGAAAACTACATTAAACATGTGCACAACGCTTACGCAATATCGAAACTAAACATTTTTATGTAATGTATGGTAATAGATTTACATTATAGGGGCATGAATTAAGTTTAAAGATATCCTTCCGCCGTCCGGCCAACGTACACATCCTAAAGAAAGAGCTCTTGAGCTCATCCTTGATATTGTCTGTATTTTCTGTTTATCGTGATATTGTTTTCTTTCTTGAGTCTATTACTTTAACAATAGATATGTTACAATACTCTTTTGTATCTGAAAGTGTTATCTTACAGCGTTTTGCTTGTCCCAGTGTCTCAGTGCGAGAGTAAATAGGCAGGAAGTTGTCGGGGTTGTCCTCGAGTGATTTGACTTGATCACTGCTGCGAACCTATTCTTCTTCTAGGAGACGTCTTAGTTCGATAGAGGCGCTATAATACATTCTTTTAATCACTCTCTTGATCGTAATGTTTCCGTAAAATATTCTGGACAAACCCTGTTGCAAGGCATGTTAATTTTGTGCCGAGTTCGAGTGCACCATTTCCCGTTAATTTACGGTACGGTATGTCGAGTTGACAAGAATCGGCTCAGTCTGAAATGGTGAAATCAGCATGAAGACCGGGGTAGGTAAGGGGTGGAAAAATTCTAAAACTGATGTCTCATTGTTCAATCAAATAGATTTTTATTCCGCTGAAAGCATAATAATGTTTCATTAATGTAAGAAGAATAAAGAGTGTTGTTTATTCGAGCAAAAATCTCAAGAGAAGCATTGTCTTGTAAACAGAGCTGCGTCTTTCACAACCTGTGCCCCCCGCACACTATTTTTGGATCATATCATATTGGTAGGTCCTTTGTCATCTACACCAAGAAAATGCTTTGCCATAATCACTGATAATAAAGATACTTGAATCCTGACCCTGTCGTACGGATGACTTTTGGGTGTCAAACATTCGTATCTGGACTTAGTACCCAGCCACTGCGCATGACCCGCTATCGCTAAGCCCATTCTGATTTTGACTCCAGGGGTGGAAGAGCACGCATACGCAATTAACTGTTTCCCCATTGTTTTAGCAAAAAGATATTTATTATCCGGAAACCATGAGAATATTACATTAGTGTGAAAGAATAAAGATTATCTTACTCTTAACAAGAGAACAAATACCCCAACGAGATGCTATTTGATTTACGGAGAAACTTCACTACAACCCATCTCCCCCACGGTTTTCATTGTTTTTGGACACGAACCACACTGCCCGGGATAACCTCACTTGAGTCACTTGGCAAAATCAGCAGGGGTGAAAGCTGTAACAAAGCTGAACACGAGTTCATATTATTTGATCATATGAATATTTTAAACCCGTGAAAACAGTGGCAATATTTCAATGACACAAAAATAAGGTAACGGTTCATTCGAATACAAAACCCGAGAATGAATGATGATGTTGTAATTTGCATGCGACTGGTCTTTCCACCCCCCCCCCCCCCCCCCCCGTGATCACCAGACTTCATGATTGAGATCGCCCGGGGCTTGCGTGGAATTGTTCGAAGCACGTGTTGAGGTCAACAGGCTGTAAAAATTATAATGTGAAAGAAATACGTCCCAGACGTCACAGTTCAGGTACAAACTTTTAACCGGTAGCACTTTGCATGCAGCTTCAGTGCCAATCTATTTATGGGGTTGCTTCCTAGCATAATCCGCTAATTGGCCATTCACTTTCGGACAGACCTCTTCACTTTCTATTTCATGCGACTTCTGACATTGCTGAACGGGCTGACCTATTTCCATCTGGGCATGCGTAATTGTCTGACCAGTGAAAACGAAACCACTCCGACCCAAACATTTAACTAGGCCATAAGGAATTCATGATTTATCAAACAACCACGGCCGTGTAAATTAGCCTGCCAGTCGACAAAAGGAGAAAGAGACAGTGGACGGTATACGCGGAAATATCGCTGTCGCCACTTTTTATTTATTTTCACTTTGTGCAGACAGACACTGCTGACTTGTTAGCTAGCAGATGAAATTCGCCCTACGTGAACGGTGACCGTTCGCGTAAAATATGGTTTGCGCAACCTTCACGTAACCTGAACGAGCGTTCGCGTCAAAAAATAAGGCCTGGCCTATCTGATAAAAACAGAGGCCCCACGATAATTATTCAGATCGGAAAATCAGACGTCTGCGGCATTTTTCCCCCGTGGATGGACGGCTTTACTACGGCAAACTCTTATAGCGAGGGCTGCAATTGATACGATATTTAATCACCAGAATATAAATATATTTAAAATAAAAATATTTATACATTTTTTTCACGCAAATAGATACCGGTACTGAACAAGACAGTGTTAGTGATTTTGTGACTATATACAGTACACTCTAATATTAGTGAAAGCATTATAGAGCTAGGCTACTACTCTCCATCACACCATGAAACAACAACAATAATCTACCAGTATAACCATGAGAATACCTAGCGTAAAACTGGAAACCAAAAATAACAATACAAAAAATTAAATATTTAACCAAAAATTATATTCTCACAAGGTTGAGAGAAATGAAACAGAAATTCAACCGAATATGCCATTTCTCCTAGTATTACCAGTACTAAAGTTTAGTGGGCCTAGAGAATTCATTTTACACAGTAAGAAGTAATCCTCAGTCTATATTATGTGATAGCATAGTATTTATTATATTCCCCGCAACGAAGTTAGGGGGGTATATTGGAATCGGCTTGTTCGTCTGTCTGTCCGTCCGACCGTCTGTCTGTAGACACATTTTTTTCCCCGACTACTAAGATTTTGCTTCTATTTTAATGAAACTTTATATATGTGTTACCTATGGTTTGAAGATGTGCATGTCCTATTTTTATTTTTGACATATTTATGACGTTTTGAACTTGATAGGACTTTGCCATTTTCAGGATCACACAATTTTGTCCGGGCTACTCCTCCTTAGATTTTACTTCTATTTTAATGAAACTTTACATATGTGTTACCTATGGTTTGAAGTTGTGCATGTCCTATTTACTAGGCGAAATTATCATTTTTGACACATTTATGACGTTTTGAACTAATATAGGACTTTGCCACTTTCAGGATCTATTCCCATGTATAGACAAGTTTCTAGTGTTATCAACTACTCATACTATTTTTATCAGAACGTTCTGAAACTTTGTAGACATATTTGAAGATTTGCATCTCCTATTTGAGACATGAAATATTAATTTTTGTCAAAATTACCCAGATTTGGACTTTGTCGATTTTCGGCATATATTCAAATATATATATAGCATGTTCTTGTGTAATTAACTAGTCACACAGTTATTACTGGATGTTTCTGAAACTTTGTACACATGTTTAATATGGTTTGAAGATGTGCATCTCTTATTTATGACCTGAAATAGTTTGGTCAAAATTACCAGGCCTTTATCCAGATTTGGACTTTGTCGATTTTCTGCATACATTCCAATATATATAGAGCATGTTCTTGTGTAATTAACTAGTCACTCAGTTATTACTGGATGTTTCTGAAACTTTATACACATGTTCAATATGGTTTGAAGATGTGCATCTCTTCATTTATGACCTGAAATATTTGGTCAAAATTACCAAATTTCTTCAAATATTCATGTAATGAGTGCACTGATAACCTGATCAGCAAGCAGTATTTTACATTATAATATTCCATCATTATACCCTCTCTCCGCCTTGCCTTTTCCTTTACTTGAGCCATTATTTGCACCTTTCGGCATGTTTGATCGGCGTGGGCCACATGCTTTCTCGCCAGTGTTTACGTTCCACTGACCCAGAGCCGCGCTCTGGATATGACCCAATTTACCTAATATGGTAAGACTGTGGAGTCGTATATTTATGCCTATTAGCCTGGGCCACACGCTTTCTTGCCAGTGTTTACGTTCCACTGACCCAGAGCCTCGCTTTGGATACGACCCGGTTTACCTAATATGGCGAGACTGTGGAGTCGTGTATTAAATTTCATTAGCCTTAAATCTTATGGCTGTTATGTCTGTATATTGGACCCCTGCTAACATAACAGCGGTAGTTTAGAAATTAGCTATGCCATACAAACATTTCAGTTCGGATCAATCAGCATGATCAGTCACAAAATTTTCACTGACCACCCTTCATTGATACACAGCTCCACGACCCCGTGACTGAGTGACATACTTTCGAGTGGAATGTAAACAAAGCCCCATGACGCGCTAACTGGCTCAGGTTGAAGAACCAAGGACTGACATGCTGCTGTTCTAACCCGTGGGGAAAAATTGAAAATCTTGATATAAGTCAATTCTAATGGGCCCCGAGACTAAATACATCTGTTCTTCACGCTATTGCCGTGCAATATAGGCCTAAACGCAGCTGCAAAAACAAGAGCTGAGATGGCCGAGTGGTTTAGGGCGCTTGCATTTACTGCTGCCAATTTAGTGTAAAATTCCGAGAGCACAGGTTCGAACCCCCACGGGGTCGACCCATCCAGCACTAGTTTCTGTGCTTCACCAAGAAAGTCTCATCCTAAAAATAATAGATTAATAATCGAATCTCCTTATAAACATTGTTTTATTAAAATGATAAGTTGACCCAGTCATAGATTACATGCCAAAGCCTATAGGCTCTAGTTTAAATATCTGAAGATGTCATTAAACTACGAAGATCTTGTGAACTTTAACTAAATAACATAAATGCTCAACTGCTGGTAAACTTCATGTAAATCCTGCTTAGGAGAGACGCAAGGGAAACATATATCACCAGTCCGCATTGCCTACGCAAGATCTTTCAGTCAGTTTCTATACACGTGAATGTCCATTCTACTGGGAAAGGTTTTCCAGATATTGGATTCCCTTGCTTAATTCAATCTCAATATATAAAGTAGTTATATTTCTTCGTAATTCTGTGCAGGTGAATGGCACACGAAGACTACATTAAACATGTGAACAACGCCTACGCAATATCGAAACTAAACGTTTACCAGATATCTGAAGATGTCATTCGACTTCGAAGATCTTGTGAATTTCAATCATATAATAAAACTGTTTCGACTGGCAATAAACTTCATGTAAATGCTGCTTAGGAGATAAGCAAGGGAAATATATATCACCAGTGCGCATTGTCTACGCAAGATCTTTCAATCAGTTTCTAAACATATAAATGTCCTTTCTGCTGGAGCGAGGAATCGAGATTGCTGGAGTCGCTTGCCTAATTCAATCTCAAGAGATGAAGTAGTTATATTTGGTCGCAATAATGTGCAGGTGAACGGCACACGAAATGCATGAAACATGTGCACAACGCCTACCCAATATCGAAACTAAAAGTTTTCCAAATATCTGAAGATGTCATTCGATTTCGAAGATCTTGTGAAATTTAATCATATAATATAACTGTTTCGAATGGCGATAAACTTCATGTAAATGCTGCTTAGGAGATACGCAAGGGAAATATATATCACCAGTGCGCATTGCGTACCCAAGATCTTTCAGTCAGTTTCTGAGCTCGTGAATGTCCATTCTGTTGGAGCAGGGTAACCAGATTACTGGATTCGTTTGCTTAATTCAATCTCAAGACATAAAGTATTTGGTCGCAATACTGAGCAGGTGAATGGCACACGAAAACTACATGCAACATGTGCACAATGCATACGCGATATCGATACTAAACTTTTTTCAAATATCTGAAGATGCCATTCGACTTCGAAGATCTTGTGAATTTTAATTGAATAATATAAATGTTTCAACTGGCGATAAACTGCATGTAAATGCTGCTTAGGAGATACGCAAGGGAAACATATATCACCAGTGCGCATTGCCTACGCAAGATCTTTCAGTCAGTTTCGGAACACGTGAATGTCCATTTCTTCTGGATCGAGGTATCAAGATTGCTCAATTCGCCTGCCTAGTTCAATAGTAGTTATATTCAGTCGCAATACTGTGCAGGTGAATGGCACACGAAAACTACATTAAACATGTGCACAACGCCTACGCAATATCGAAACTAAACATTTTCCAATTATCTGAAGCTGTCATTCAGCTACGAAGATCTTGTGAATTTTAAGTAAATAATATATACGTTTCAACTGGTAAAAAACTTCATGCAAATGCTGCTTATGAGATACGAAAGGGAAACATATATCACCAGTGCGCATTGCCTACGCAAGATCTTCCAGTTAGTTTCTGAACTCGTGATTGTCCATTCTGTTGGCGCAAGGTCGTTTGCTTAATTCAATCTCAAGATATAAAGTAGTTATATTTGGTAGCAATACCGTGCAGATGAATGGCACACGAAAACAACATGAAACATGTGCACAACGCCTACGCAATATCGAAACTAAACATTTTTCAAATATCTGAAGATGCCATTCGACTTCGCAGATCTTGTGAATTTTAATTCAATAATATAAATGTTTCAACTGGCGATAAACTGCATGGAAATGCTGCTTAGGAGATACGCAGGGAGAACATATATGACCAGTGCACATTGGCTACGCAAGATCTTTCAGTCAGTTTCTGAGCTCGTGAATGTCCATTCTGTTGGAGCAGGGTATCCAGATTTCTGGATTCGTTTGCTCATTTCAATCTCAAGACATAAAGTATTTGGTCGCAATACTGAGCAGGTGAATGGCACACGAAAACTACATGAAACATGTGCACAACGCCTACGCAATATCGAAACTAAGC
>JAVTVY010052834.1:0-28251 GCA_036873755.1 Hanleya hanleyi | reverse complement strand
ATGGGTCAGTAAGTCGGTATACCGCTGACGTAAAGCCCGTCGTAGTCTGGGTGCCAATCTGTTATGGGCTAAAATTGCGGCTTCCTCTTTCGAATACCCTTTGCGTTGAAACTTGTTTTCTGTGACCTCCAACATCTCGCCCATCTCGGCGTCCATATTTTCTTTGAACAAATCCTTCCATAGCCTCGAGTTCACATTATGTTCTTCAACCTCGGGTTGGTCCTTCACGGTTGGGTGATATTCCGGGACTGGTGGTATGAAGAAGGTCCGCTGTACGGGGGTGGGTTGCTGCTTCACCAAATGTGGACTCGGTGGATGGTGTAGGGACTGTGGTGATCCCTCGCCGGGTAGCAGGTGGGTCGTCAGCCGGCGATCTTCGGGGGTATGGGCTTTTAAATCTACGAACAGGTAGCCGTACGGACGACTTGTCGCTTCTTGAAACGCCTGCATGGAATGGTCGATGTTCTGAGGATAAATTCGACTACCAAACACACGAATTTGTGCTCTGTCGATGGGGTTGGAGAACAACACAAAGTATTGGCAGTTCAAGGCAATATCTCTGGACGCCTTCCCTTGAGGAAAGAGATTCTGGGTCAAATAGATGACGGACAGATTGCGATGATGGGGCCCTTTGGTGAATAGGTCGGCGATTTTCGAATTGTCCTTGGCCGCACTCATCAGATCATCTAGCACTACCACGTTGGTCTGCTCGGGGTCAAAGTAATACGGTTCGTCTATGTCATGGGGAATCCCTGGGACGAAACTCACATTCTGTAATCGCGTAGTTTCGTAGGCGGGCTGCCATTGCCTATAACACCAAACAACACGTGTCGGAGCTGGGGTTGCCACACCTTCCTCTAAGAACTTCATTACCCAGGACGTCTTTCCACATGCCGTAGGGCCGCTCGCCGTCATCGTATAGGGATGCTCTACTGCACTTGTTGGACCTATAGCGGGACTCGGCGGTGTCTCTTGGTTGTGTTTGCCTTGAATGTGCCTGAGCATACTATCGCGACGAGAGAAGGTTCTCTGACAGAACGTACACGTACACGACATGTTGATCTGTCGACCAATACATAAGGGCTGATGGAAAGGTGGAAACAACACCTTCATGCCGTAGGGCCGCTCACCGTCCCGACGATCGAGGACGCCGGAGAGTCTATCTAGTGATACGGAGTGATAGCTCTCTAGATTTGTATCTAATACCGCTTATGCCGGTGCTAGGGGCCGTGTTGTCATATCATCCAAGTTGCCACATGAACAGGTACAATAAAAGCGTACCTGAGATACAACACATATCACAAATCGTTAGATTCTTGGTATGTGCTTTAGAATAGGTTTACCAGAAGACTATTCTGTGAAGTCATGTGACGCAGTCAGTATGTCGGCACCTCTTCCCACTTCCCTTATATGTGTTGTAATTTGACCCCGAGCAGACCAACGTGGTAGTGCTAGATGATCTGATGAGTGCGGCCAAGGACAATTCGAAAATCGCCGACCTATTCACCAAAGGGTCCCATCATCGCAATCTGTCCGTCATCTATTTGACCCAGAATCTCTTTCCTCAAGGGAAGGCGTCCAGAGATATTGCCTTGAACTGCCAATACTTTGTGTTGTTCTCCAACCCCATCGACAGAGCACAAATTCGTGTGTTTGGTAGTCGAATTTATCCTCAGAACATCGACCATTTCATGCAGGCGTTTCAAGAAGCGACAAGTCGTCCGTACGGCTACCTGTTCGTAGATTTAAAAGCCCATACCCCCGAAGAGTGAGTGAGTGAGTAGGATTTAACGTCGTTTTCAACATACCCTCGAAGATCGCCGGCTGACGACCCACCTGCTACCCGGCGAGGGATCACCACAGTCCCTACACCATCCACCGAGTCCACATTTGGTGAAGCAGCAACCCACCCCCGTACAGCGGGCCTTCTTCATACCACCAGTCCCGGAATATCACCCAACCGTGAAGGACCAACCCGAGGTTGAAGAACATAATGTGAACTCGAGGTTATGGAAGGATTTGTTCAAAGAAAGTATGGACGCCGAGATGGGCGAGATGTTGGAGGTCACAGAAAACAAGTTTCAACGCAAAGGGTATTCGAAAGAGAAAGCCGCAATTTTAGCCCATAACAGATTGGCACCCAAACTACGACGGGCTTTACGTCAGCGGTATGCCGACTTACTGACCCATATGAAATTGTTGGATAAGGACCCAGTCCATATGGAAATTGAAAGAACAGCGTCGATGTTGAAAACCTCGGGCATGAACTGGAAAGCGGCGTATGTCAGAGCAATAGCACAAAAGAAACATTTGTTCGAACGCATCATTAAACGACGTTAAAGCATTAAGAAAGTGTGATAAGGCGTTGAGACGGGCGGTAAGGCGTAACGACGGGCGTTGACGGGCGTCACCGCATTTCGATGAATTGGTGTCAATTCCATGGAAATCAGAGCTTCTGAGCTAATTCACCAGGGCGTTGAAGCGTTAAGCTAAGCGTTGATGGGCGTTACTGTCTATAAAAGCGAGCGTATTTCCAAAAACACGCACAGTCGACGTTCAACCGTCAACATGGCTTATACTTGCTCTGAGTGCGAACGCACGTTCACCAGACATTACGATATGATGCGACACCAGAAAAATATACATGGGCTTGAAGACTCCGAGGAGTCCGTTGAGGCGGATGCTGATACAGAGACTGCTGAGAGTGTATCGACTGATACCGAAACAGAGATTGCTGAGAGTCTATCTAGTGATACGGAGAGCTTGACCTCAGATAGTCAGCCTACGTCCGTGGAAAGTGAGGCAGAACCTACCTTCTGGGATCGTATTGTGACAGCAGCTATCAATACGTACGCTGCAGCGATCGAGGACGCCGGAGAGGATAATTTACAACAGACGTACACCCAAATGCGCCCCCGCATCAGGAAAACAGCCATGGCGATCTATGAACAGTATACCTTATTACCGCTTGAAATGAAAGGCGACCCCACGCACAGGTCCATCATGAAGACCAAGCGTCACTTGGAAGAGGCTATGGGGCTACCACCCACCGAGGCCCTGGAAAATGCGATCAGAATGCGCAAACAACTGTTTCAGGACATGCTGCCCGAAGAATATCCAGGCCTGCCCGACGACGCTTAGGTCACACCGAGCAAAGATGGAACTTTCTGAAATGGCGACTTCTGATTGGACAAGAATCTAACGGACAGGAACGAATAGGACAGATGCAAATGGTGGCCTCTGATTGGGCAAGAGTCTTTTTGAGTTGTAAACATACCCAACGCGGCTCCCCCAGCGTGGGTATGATGTAACATTGGGGAAAATAAACTATATGAAAACAAACTTGTTGTTGTTGTTGTTCTCTCAAGTGTCATCCTTGTTGTTGCTGTTGTTCTCTCTCCGGTCTATATCATGGCGTCAAGGCGCTATGTTAGAGCGTTAAGGCGTAACTACAAGCGTTGACGGGCGTCACTGCATTTCGAAGAATTAGTGACAAAATGCCTGCTTTCTATAATACGGGCCAGACTGCGCATGCGCAGAATATTGAAAACGGACGAACTATTAGTCCAGTCGGATGCTCCTCCGCCACAGCTTCAAAATAAGACCTCATACGACATCATAGAATCATTAGGGGCTCACCTAGACCCCAAAACGTCCACCCCGTATGGGCCTATACTCCCATAGCCATGCAGTATAGGCCTATGGGCCTACCCAGGCCTCGGTGACTTTTTCAAAAATTTCACCGTTTCGTGCCGGGACACTTCCTATCATGTTTGTCTTGACGAGACTAAGAAAACAAATCCAAACAACCATACCGCAAATGTATAGAAGTGGGTTTCGCAGTGGGACAAACATTGGTGCTATACCCCCAGTATGGAACTATATGGGTCTATATGGGCTATAGACAGACCTCGAACTTTTTTCAAAGATTTCACCGTTTCGTGCCGGGACACTTTCTATCGTGTTCTAAATGACGAGACTAAGAAAACAAATCCAAACAACCGTACCGCAAATGTATAGAAGTAGGTTTCCCAGTGGGACAAACATTGGTCCTATACCAGCCTATAGGCCTATAGACTATAAAGCCAGCCTATAGGCCTATAGACAGACCTCGGTGACTTTTTCCAAAAAATTCACCGTTTCGTGCCGGGACACTTCCTATCATGTTTGTCTTGACGAGACTAAGAAAACAAATCCAAACAACCATACCGCAAATGTATAGAAGCAGGTTTCACAGTGGGACAAACATTGGTCCTATACCCCCAGTATGGGACTATATGGGTCTCCCTGAACTTTTTTCAAAAATTTCAACGATTCGCTCCGGGACACTTCCTATCATGTTTGTCTTGACGAGACTAAGAAAACAAATCCAAACAACCACACCGCAAATGTCTAGAAGTAGGTTTCCCAGGATGGTCCTATACCCCCCATACTCCATATAGGCATTTTCCCGTAATTTAGGATAAAGTCCGTGTTCCGTATTTTTTCAGGAAAATTTTTACATACACCCACCCTGGAACTAGGGGGAGATAACTCTATTGATAGGCAAGCCCCGTTAAGCCCGGCGACCTGTATACCCCCCATACCCCATATAGGCATTTTCCAGGATTTTTCGATAAAGTCCGTGTTCCGTTTTTTTTTTTCAGGATTTTTTTTACATGCATCCACCCATGACTGGATGTCCCTTCACATAGGCTTCACATGGATACCTCATACAACTCCATCGGCCCATTAGGGGCTCCCCTAGATCCCAAAACGTCTATTTTCATACCCTTTGGCCACCGCGCATGCGTAGAATGGTGACAACGCTCGAGCCACTAGTCCAGTCAGATGCCCCCTCACATAGGCTTCACATTGATACCTCATATGACCCCATTGGACCATTAGGGGCTCCCCTAGCTCCAAAACGTCTATTTTCATACCCTTTGGCCACCGCGCATGCGCAGAATGCCGATATTTCAACCGCGCACCCAGCCCATCAGATGCCCCTTCACGAATGCTTCACATTGATACCTCATATGACCCCATTGGACCATTAGTGGCTCCCCTAGCTCCAAAACGTCTATTTCCATACCCTTTGGCCACCGCGCATGCGCAGAATGCCGATATTTCAATCGCACACCCAGCCCATCAGATGCCCCTTCACGAATGCTTCACTTTGATACCTCACTCGACCCCATCGGTCCACTAGGGACCCACCTAGGTCACAACACGTCTATTTAGGTATTCCCCGTATACATTAACATTGGAGTTGTCTCCCTTGCGTCCAGAGTGTATAGATGGCGCCACCCATACGTCATTTTTACATCCGGGTGAAATTGGGCTCGAAAAGCACTTACACTACTACTCGCAGATCTTGCCAGTTTTATAAATTCGTAACTCAGCAAATACTTTTGTCTTCGTCTCGAAAGTTTCATATCGCGAAACGATATCACAAAAAAATCACGAAATGCGACTTTCCCTTCGCTGTTTCTATGGTTCAGAAGCGATCCATGGGAAAATATACAAGACAAGTGCTAATTCATACGTCAATGTAAGCCGATATATCTATAATTTCAAGTTATATAAGTTATCAGTGCCAACAATATTTCTAACGATGCGAAATTTTCTCGTAGTTTCAAATTCAGTGTAGGCTATCAAAAGTAAGGCCTGTACATACGACCCAGTTTGCTTGACAAGTGAGACCAAATGTGTGGAAGACTGTTACGGTCATTCGCAATATCCTGCTCTGGTACGGTCAATGCTCTGTAAAACAAGCTTGTAAGCAAGATAATGGCCACTACAGACTTCCATAAATTTAGTCTCATTTGTCAAGGAAAACTTGGTCGTGTGTACCAGGCCTGAATGTCGTAAGCCACAAAAATGTTGCCAGTTTTCATGGATTCATGGATCATCATGAAGATGTACTTCTTTTTCCTACGAAGTAGGCTACAGATCGCAAATTGTCCGGTAATGAGTGAGTGAGTGAGTCAGTCCATCCGAATCCTTTCGTCGGCAAAATAAGGAGAACCGTTGACATTAGAACCTTGATTTTTGGCATGAACGTGCATTAGGGCATTGTTACTAGCAAGTTCTGAGTTGACCGAATTCTGATTAAAATTTGATTTATAATTATTTTTTTATTATTTGCCAGCCTCAATACACACAATTCAGTATATTGTTATAGATATATGTAAACTGTGGCCTTTAACGTGTATACTATTTCACATCCAAACATTTCATCACTGACCACATCAGGCTTCAAATTCAGGTCAAATTACCCACTGATGGTGAAATATCCTACATCAACCAATTAAGTCAGCCTGGTGGAATAACCCAGCAGAAGAAAGAAAGATGTGGTATCATCCTTCAGATTAGTCTGTGTGAGCGACAATGATAAAAGTTTACTGAGGGTGAAACAAAGCCATGACGGCATGTTTAAAGGGTCTTCTTTTGGTAGAATTTAACTAGATAAAGTAACTTTGATCATGATGTGAAAATATGATAACTTGAGGTTTTTTTGTACCTCTTGAATATTGACTATATATCACACTTGGATATAATTTAAACAAAAAATTACATGTGTAAACAAAATATGTATAAATTTTTCTTGTCATTTCAAATCTTGATCCATTTTGATTCCTTGATTAGGGGATACAGAATCACTGCCACGGAGTGTGTTGGTGTGTCACAGCAATGAGGTGGTTTAACGTTTATCAATGAAGAAAATCACCGATCAACCGCCATAGAATATAATGTGAAACAAGAAAACCGGAATAGTACATTCATCAGATTGCCGATACCCAAAATGTGTTGTCTCATATATCTAGATAACAACGTGACGTAGAGACGCTATTTATTCGTCTTTGTACCGGTTATGCTCAGGAGAATGACATAGAATCATTATTATCTTGTGAAGAGAAGGTGTTGGTCTTGAGTTGAATTACCGTAAACTACATAAATGCTACCTTTCTACTATAGTACTATATATAAAAATTTGTTGTATTGTTGGGAAAATAATGTGATTCAAAAAGTTGTTTTGATCCTGGACAAGGGCACTGAAAACCACTAAAGAGATGTAAATGTATTTTCACACGTAAAGCTTGAAATCTACTGAACCTTTATTATTCAATCTGTTTCCTTTAGTTAAAAAATTGTAAAATTAAATCGGCGATAGTTATTTAATTTTGGAATGAAGGCGCATTAGAAGACTGTTACCAACAAGTTCTGAGCTGACCTACTTTTGATGAAAATTCCTGGTGATTTTTGATGAAAATCACTGGCGATTCTGACTTGGGCGGTGCCCATCTTAATATAGGCAGGATTTCAACTGGGGGTGGGGATTTCCAAGAGTTCAGTTCGCGTTCGAGTCCTAATGCCTACTCTACTTCGTAGGTCCTGTGACGTTAGTCACACTGCTCATGTAAAATATTGAGAGAGCAAGACAAGATCCTCCAATAATATAAATTACATCTCCCGAAAGGATATTGCGTGATATAGGGTATAACTATTTCGCATTTTACATACCTACTAACCTCGTCATGAGATGGCGCCACAGTGAATTTATTTGTGGAGAAACAATTTTTTTTTTTTTATTTAACAAAAATACTCACTCTCGGTATAAACAGAGCTGAGACTTATTTAACAAAATAGACACACTCCAGGCTATACATAAAGCTGGGTCCCTGTATATTTTTTATTTAACAAAAAGCCTATTTTCACTGACGTCATGCTGACGTATATGGCTTTCCCATGTTATTCCCTGTATCGACGATCGACGGACGTCGTGACCGCAGCTCGTTTTTCCGACTTTTTTTCCTGTAAAGTCCATTGTTACGGATTTTTGGAGACATATCCTGATCCGCGATCCACATGTATCGAAGGTTCTCACAAATGCACCTGTGACGCTATGCTGACATATTGGGGGTTCCCCACTTTCCATTATGCTGGTCATAGTTCTGAAAATAGTGTCCGTACGAGATATTAGAATTGTAAGTCCAACATCACGCTGATGTACTGGGGGTTCCCTACTTGCCATTGTGTTGGACATAGTGCTGGGGATATTTAGAGTTGGGAAACCCAAACAATTTGATGACGTGACTTGTTTGTCCCTGAATCGAAGAAGTCATGGAAATACCCAGACAAGCTCTGAGTTGTCCTGACATGTATTCATATACGTAGGTCAATGTCTTACTTGCACATTATTGAGAGAAGAGTGAGTGAGTGAGCCTGTCTCTTCATGGACCAGTGACTTCAGCTCATCAGCTACTGGGTTAATTTGCGGCATAATTGTAGACTATGTACTATATTTTCCCAGTATTCAAGCATAATGCCACTTTTTTTGTCGGAACTGGGAAAATATAGTACGTATGTATACAATTATGCCAGCTATCACCAGTTCAAAATAGTTTTCTGGGTTAAAAAAATAGGGAAAGTGAAATTATACAACTCAGTAGCTGATTAGCTGAAGTCACTGGTCCGTGAACAGACAGGCTCTTCATTGTTCTGTCAATAATGTGCGACTGAGCCATAGCACTGAAACTGACTGGAGAGCATTGAAGTTGGATTGACCTCTATAATGTCAACCGGAAATTACCAGACATTACCGGACATTGCCGGTGATTAATGAGAAGAGTTGGGTTATTTTAGCAGCACCGAAACTATCTCACCGCCAGGGGGCGTTGCAATAAGCAGTCCTACTTTTACTCTTTCTCTACAATGAGAGGGATATGACCTGTTTCATCTATATGGCAAATAAGCTACATTTTACTGAGAGAAAAAAATATACATTGCAACACCAATAATCTACATTCAACACGGGCAGGAGAAAAGAGGGCAATTAATTCCATGTCAATCTGACAATAATATATAATATCAGATAATATTTGCAACAAGGAAGTTTGAGCAACATTAAATTACCGGTATGATGATGAATAATCGCGTGCATTAAATTACTATTCATATTAATTTTGTTAATTGAGGACACATTCAATTCACTCTGTATCCTTGGCTTAATTAAGTCTAAAATATGTCTGGTGACTGACTGCTGACTATGGGGTCTACATTACTGGGAATAGAATGAAGTCGAAAAAAGATGTTTGAATTTTAGAAGAGTGTGTTCATGTGTAAAATGTTGCTCAGAAGGAAGAAAAATCGTCACTATTTTTGTTTGAAGTGGTCTGTTTTTTGGTTATATTTTTTATTGGGTGAGTACTTTTTCTGATATGATTTTAATCTATCATATATAGTTACAGACATGTTCAATCTAATATATGAGATCCTATCAAAGGAGTTTTTAATCATTCCTATCTCTTTAAAAGAATGCTTCACTTAATTTGAATACCGGTACGTTTTTATTGTAAAGCTTTTTACCTAAAAATAAAGTGAACCAAATATCTCTTGCCACTGATTACGGAAAATGTATTTTGTTATCCATATTCCCGGGCATCAGATCGCTGTCATATTTCCCCCCGCATTTGCTGCACGAAAACGAGGCTGATTGAACTGATGACGCCGTATCAAAGATTGGCCATTTGCAGATTGGCTCACTACGACTTCCATAACGATGTGTCCATTTTGAAAATTAGTGCCACTCACGATCTTAGACAATGTTGGAATGTGTTCATTCTCTCAATGTTATAATAGTATGTTCCATTACTCTATTTGACGACACGGCAGGCTTTAAATGTTGACGTACTGGTAATTCAGAATTCTTCCTGATGTATGGATATTGGTGTGACGTTATACGGTGCACAGAGAACCAAATGACGTCAACCTCGCCAACAAAATGACGAAGTCCAGATGCTCAGAAATAATACTAATAAATGTAAAAAATAATACTTTCCTGTCTCCAGTGGTGAGATATCTTTGGTACACCTTATCTTCGAGTACAAACCCTTCAAAAAGTATGTCCTGTCATATCTTACAGGACACACAATGATCCTGTCACATCCTATAGGACAAACAATGATCCTGTTACATGCTATACGACATACAATGATCCTGTCACATCCTATAGGGCATACAATGATCCTGCCAAATCCTATGGGACATACAACGATCCTGTCACAACCTACAGGACATACAATGATCCTGTCACATCCTATAGGACCTACAACTATCCCGTCGCATCCGATATGACATACAATGAACCTGTCACATGCTATACGACATACAATGACCCTGTCACATTCTATAAGGCGTATAACGATCTTATCACATAATACAGGACATACAATGATCCAGTCACATCCTGTAGGACATACAATGATCCCGTCACATCTTACAGGACATACAATGCTCCTCTCACATGCCAAATCCTATGGGACATACAACGATCCTGTCACAACCTACAGGACATACAATGATCCTGTCACATCCTATAGGACCTACAACTATCCCGTCGCATCCGATATGACATACAATGAACCTGTCACATGCTATACGACATACAATGACCCTGTCACATTCTATAAGGCGTATAACGATCTTATCACATAATACAGGACATACAATGATCATGTCACGTCCTATAAGACATACAATGATCCCGTCAAATGCTATAGGACATACAATGATCATGTCACATGCTATAGGACATACGATGATCCTTTCACATCTTATAGGACACACAATGTTCCTGTCAAATGCAATAGGACATACAATGATCCTGTCATATCATATAGGGCATACAGTGAGCATGTCGCATCCTATAGGACATACAAATATCCTGTCACATCCTATAGGACATACAATGATCCTGTCACATCCTATAGGTCATACAATGATCCTGTTACATACTATAGGACATACAATGAACCTGTCACACCCTACAGGACAAACAATATTCCTGTCACATCATATATCACATACAATGATCATGTCAAATATTTGACATACAGTGATCCTGTCACATCCTATAGGACATACAATGATCCTGTCATATCCTATAAGACATGCAATGATCCTGTCACATCCTATATGACATATAATGATCCTGCCACATCATATAGATCACACAATGATCCTGTCACATACTATCTAGGAGCCTTCGGGTTCAATTATGCAAAAAGGGTATGTGATTTTTCCCATTCAAAACCCGCAAATAATACTTTTTTCTTCAGTATACATACTTGAACATCAGCCTCGGAAACCTTACGATGGTAAAGTGCAGATAAAAAAAAGGACCCCCCCAAAACCCCCGGATATATGAATGATCAAAATGTGCTACTTCGCCTATTTTGGTCATCTGGAGGCATTCATGGACACGATTTTCTCTTGCAGCAAAAATATGACACCAAAATTATACGTTTGAATTTATTTTAAGGTGTCATATATTTTTGCTACTAGGGAAAATCATTCATATAAATGCACATTTCATATATACATGGAGTAGCAGGTTTTGGATTGAATATGCAAATTCAGCTTTTGTACCGTCACACACAAAGAATTTCTCCCATGTTACCGTCACATTATTATAGCCCTGACTTTTATTTCCACAGAATCGTGTTCTTCCATTTATGATGAGAACATTATACACGTGGTAACGGAACATATGGGAATAACATTAACTTGTACCAATGTAACGACTTCCGCTGAATGGTATAGATCAAAAGAATGTGACAGCGAAGAAGCGAGGTTTCGGATAGAAGCCACTGACGAATATTCAATATCTGCTGGATTTAAGTTGACGATTAAAGATTCATCCTTTCCCAGGGATGAAGGGTGTTATACGTGTGATGATCCAACAACGAATCGCACTCTTCATAGAACGTACCTGGCGTTTCTGGGTAAGTTTGATAATCGCACTCTTCATAGAACGTATCTGGCGTTTCTTGGTAAGTTTGATAATTTCACTCTCATAGAACGTACCTGGCGTTTCTGAGTAAGTTTGATAATCTCACTCTTCATAGAACGTACCTGGCGTTTCTGGGTAAGTTTGATAATCTCACTCTTCATAGAACGTACCGTACCTGGAGTTTCTGTGTAATTTTGATAATCGCACTCTTCATAGAACGTACCTGGCGTTTCTGGGTAAGTTTGATAATCTCACTCTTCATAGAACGTACCTGGAGTTTCTGGGTAAGTTTGATAATCACACTCTTCATAGAACGTACCTGGCGTTTCTGAGTAAGTTTGATAATCTCACTCTTCATAGAACGTACCTGGCGTTTTCTGGGTAAGTTCGATAATCTCACTCTTCATAGAACGTACCTGGCGTTTCTGGGTAAGTTTGATAATCGCACTCTTCATAGAACGTACCTGGCGTTTCTGAGTAAGTTTGATAATCTCACTCTTCATAGAACGTACCTGGCGTTTCTGGGTAAGTTTGATAATCTCACTCTTCATAGAACGTACCTGGAGTTTCTGTGTAATTTTGATAATCACACTCTTCATAGAACGTACCTGGCGTTTCTGGGTAAGTTTGATAATCTCACTCTTCATAGAACGTACCTGGAGTTTCTGGGTAAGTTTGATAATCTCACTCTTCATAGAACGCACCTGGCGTTTCTGGGTAATTTTGATAATCTCACTCTTCATAGAACGTACCTGGCGTTTCTGGGTAAGTTTGATAATCCCACTCTTCATAGAACGTACCTGGCGTTTCTGGGTAATTTTGATAATCTCACTCTTCATAGAACGTACCTGCAGTTTCTGTGTAATTTTGATAATCGCACTCTTCATAGAACGTACCTGGCGTTTCTGAGTAATTTTTGTTAATCTCACTCTTCATAGAACGTACCTGGCGTTTCTGAGTAAGTTTGATAATCTCACTCTTCATAGAACGTACCTGGCGTTTCTGGGTAAGTTTGATAATCACACTCTTCATAGAACGTACCTGGCGTTTCTGAGTAAGTTTGATAATCTCACTCTTCATAGAACGTACCTGGCGTTTCTGGGTAAGTTTGATAATCTCACTCTTCATAGAACGTACCTGGCGTTTCTGGGTAAGTTTGATAATCGCACTCTTCATAGAACGTACCTGGCGTTTCTGGGTAATTTTGATAATCTCAATCTTCATAGAACGTACCTGGCGTTTCTGGGTAAGTTTGATAATCGCACTCTTCATAGAACGTACCTGGCGTTTCTGAGTAATTTTTGTTAATCTCACTCTTCATAGAACGTACCTGGCGTTTCTGAGTAAGTTTGATAATCTCACTCTTCATAGAACGTACCTGGCGTTTCTGGGTAAGTTTGATAATCACACTCTTCATAGAACGTACCTGGCGTTTCTGAGTAAGTTTGATAATCTCACTCTTCATAGAACGGACCTGGCGTTTCTGGGTAAGTTTGATAATCTCACTCTTCATAGAACGTACCTGGCGTTTCTGGGTAAGTTTGATAATCGCACTCTTCATAGAACGTACCTGGCGTTTCTGAGTAAGTTTGATAATCTCACTCTTCATAGAACGTACCTGGCGTTTCTGGGTAAGTTTGATAATCTCACTCTTCATAGAACGTACCTGGAGTTTCTGTGTAATTTTGATAATCGCACTCTTCATAGAACGTACCTGGCGTTTCTGGGTAAGTTTGATAATCTCACTCTTCATAGAACGTACCTGGAGTTTCTGGGTAAGTTTGATAATCACACTCTTCATAGAACGTACCTGGCGTTTCTGAGTAAGTTTGATAATCTCACTCTTCATAGAACGTACCTGGCGTTTTCTGGGTAAGTTCGATAATCTCACTCTTCATAGAACGTACCTGGCGTTTCTGGGTAAGTTTGATAATCGCACTCTTCATAGAACGTACCTGGCGTTTCTGAGTAAGTTTGATAATCTCACTCTTCATAGAACGTACCTGGCGTTTCTGGGTAAGTTTGATAATCTCACTCTTCATAGAACGTACCTGGAGTTTCTGTGTAATTTTGATAATCACACTCTTCATAGAACGTACCTGGCGTTTCTGGGTAAGTTTGATAATCTCACTCTTCATAGAACGTACCTGGAGTTTCTGGGTAAGTTTGATAATCTCACTCTTCATAGAACGCACCTGGCGTTTCTGGGTAATTTTGATAATCTCACTCTTCATAGAACGTACCTGGCGTTTCTGGGTAAGTTTGATAATCCCACTCTTCATAGAACGTACCTGGCGTTTCTGGGTAATTTTGATAATCTCACTCTTCATAGAACGTACCTGCAGTTTCTGTGTAATTTTGATAATCGCACTCTTCATAGAACGTACCTGGCGTTTCTGAGTAATTTTTGTTAATCTCACTCTTCATAGAACGTACCTGGCGTTTCTGAGTAAGTTTGATAATCTCACTCTTCATAGAACGTACCTGGCGTTTCTGGGTAAGTTTGATAATCACACTCTTCATAGAACGTACCTGGCGTTTCTGAGTAAGTTTGATAATCTCACTCTTCATAGAACGGACCTGGCGTTTCTGGGTAAGTTTGATAATCTCACTCTTCATAGAACGTACCTGGCGTTTCTGGGTAAGTTTGATAATCGCACTCTTCATAGAACGTACCTGGCGTTTCTGAGTAAGTTTGATAATCTCACTCTTCATAGAACGTACCTGGCGTTTCTGGGTAAGTTTGATAATCTCACTCTTCATAGAACGTACCTGGAGTTTCTGTGTAATTTTGATAATCGCACTCTTCATAGAACGTACCTGGCGTTTCTGGGTAAGTTTGATAATCTCACTCTTCATAGAACGTACCTGGAGTTTCTGGGTAAGTTTGATAATCACACTCTTCATAGAACGTACCTGGCGTTTCTGAGTAAGTTTGATAATCTCACTCTTCATAGAACGTACCTGGCGTTTTCTGGGTAAGTTCGATAATCTCACTCTTCATAGAACGTACCTGGCGTTTCTGGGTAAGTTTGATAATCGCACTCTTCATAGAACGTACCTGGCGTTTCTGAGTAAGTTTGATAATCTCACTCTTCATAGAACGTACCTGGCGTTTCTGGGTAAGTTTGATAATCTCACTCTTCATAGAACGTACCTGGAGTTTCTGTGTAATTTTGATAATCACACTCTTCATAGAACGTACCTGGCGTTTCTGGGTAAGTTTGATAATCTCACTCTTCATAGAACGTACCTGGAGTTTCTGGGTAAGTTTGATAATCTCACTCTTCATAGAACGCACCTGGCGTTTCTGGGTAATTTTGATAATCTCACTCTTCATAGAACGTACCTGGCGTTTCTGGGTAAGTTTGATAATCCCACTCTTCATAGAACGTACCTGGCGTTTCTGGGTAATTTTGATAATCTCACTCTTCATAGAACGTACCTGCAGTTTCTGTGTAATTTTGATAATCGCACCCTAACTTAGAATGTCTAGGTGAGTTCGATAATCGCACTCTCCATAGAACATACATGCAGTCCTTAGGTAAGTTTAATAAAGGTATTCTCCATATAAAATACATGCAGTCCTTAGGTTAGTTTGATAATGGTATTCTTCATAGAACATACCTGGAGCCCTTAGGTAAATTTGATAATGGCACTCACCATAGAACATACCTGGAGTTGTTAGATAAATTTGATAATCGAACTCTTTATAGAACATACCAGAAGGTCTTAGGTAAGTTGGATAATCCAACTCTTCGTAGAACATACCTGGAGTTATTAGGTAAGTTTGATAATGACACTCACCAATAGAACATACCTGGAGTTCTTAGGTAAGTTTGATAATGGCACTCACCAATAGAACATACCTGGAGTCCTTAGGTAAGTTTGATAATGGCAGTCACCAATAGAACATACCTGGAGTTCTTAGGTAAGTTTGATAATGGCTCTCACCAATAGAACATACCTGGAGTGCTTAGGTAAGTTTGGTAATGGAATTCACCAATAGAACATACCTGGAGTCCTCAGGTAAGTTTGATAATGGCACTCACCAATAGAACATACCTGGAGTCCTTAGGTAAGTTTGATAATGGCACTCACCATAGAACACACCTGGAGTTCTTATGTAAGTTTGCTAGTAGCACTCTCCATAGAACGTACCTGGAGTTCTTGGATAAGTTTGATAATCGCACTCTCCATAGAACATACCTGGAGTTCTTGGATAAGTTTGATAATCGCACTCTCCATAGAACATACCTGGAGTTCTTAAGTAAGTTTGACAATCGCACTCACCAATAGAACATACCTGGAGTTCTTAGGTAAGTTTGATAATGGCTCTCACCAATAGAACATACCGAAATTCTTGGGTAAGTTTGATAGCCGCACTCTCCATAGAACATACCTGGAGTCACTGGATAAGTTTGATAATCGCACTCTCAATAGAACGTACCCGGAGTTCTTAAATAAGTTTGATAGCCGCACTCTCCATAGAACATACCTGGAGTTCTTGGGTAAGTTTGATAAGCGCACTCTCCATAGAACATACCGGAGTTCTTGGGTAAGTTTGATAATCGGCCTAATAGAACATACCTGGAGTTCTTATGTAAGTTTGATAATGGCTCTCACCAATAGAACATACCTGGAGTTCTTAGGTAAGTTTGATAATGGCTCTCACCAATAGAACATACCCGGAGTTCTTAGGTAAGTTTGATAATGGCTCTCACCAATAGAACATACCGGAATTCTTGGGTAAGTTTGATAGCCGCACTCTCCATAGAACATACCTGGAGTCACTGGATAAGTTTGATAATCGCACTCTCAATAGAACGTACCTGGAGTTCTTAAGTAAGTTTGATAGCCGCACTCTCCATAGAACATACCTGGAGTTCTTGGGTAAGTTTGATAAGCGCACTCTCCATAGAACATACCGGAGTTCTTGGGTAAGTTTGATAATCGCCCTAATAGAACATACCTGGAGTTCTTAGGTAAGTTTGATAATGGCTCTCACCAATAGAACATACCTGGAGTTCTTAGGTAAGTTTGATAATGGCTCTCACCAATAGAACATACCCGGAGTCCTCAGGTAAGTTTGATAATGGCACTCACCAATAGAGCATACCTGGAGTCTTTAGGTAAGTTTGATAATGGCACTCACCATAGAACATACCTGGAGTTCTTAGGTAAGTTTGCTAGTAGCACTCTCCATAGAACATACTGGAGTTGTTGGATAAGTTTGATAATCGCACTCTCCATAGAACATACCTGGAGTTCTTGGGTAAGTTTGATAGCCGCACTCTTCATAGAACATACCTGGAGTTCTTGGATAAGTTTGATAATCTCACTCACCAAAAGAACATACCGGAGTTCTTGGGTAAGTTTGATAGCCGCACTCTCCATAGAACATACCTGGAGTTCTTGGATAAGTTTGATAATCGCACTGTCCATAGAACGTACCTGGAGTTCTTAAGTAAGTTTGATAGCCGCACTCTCCATAGAACATACGGTGAGTTTCTGGGCAAGTTTTATAACCACCCGGAGATGCTATGTGATTTTGATAATCGCACTCTAACTAACAATGTATCGATAAGTTCTCCATAGAACATACCTGGAGTTTCTGGGTAAGTTTGATAATCGCATTCTTCATAGAACGTACCTGGAGTTTCTGGGTAAGTTTGATAATCGCATTCTTCATAGAACGTACCTGGAGTTTCTGGGTAAGTTTGATAATCGCATTCTTCATAGAACGTATCTGGAGTTTCTGGGTAAGTTTGATAATCGCATTCTTCATAGAACGTACCTGGAGTTTCTGGGTAAGTTTGATAATCGCATTCTTCATAGAACTTACCTGGAGTTTCTGGGTAAGTTTGATAATCGCACCATAACGTGGAATGTCTACATTAGTTTGATATCGCACTCTTCATAGAAGGTGTCTGGAGTTTGTGGGAATGTATAGGTAAGTTTGATAATCGCACCATAACGTGGAATGTCTACATTAGTTTGATAAGTGCGCTCTTCATAGAACGTATCTAGAGTTTCTGGGTACGTTTGATAACCGCACTCTTCTAAAAACATACCTGAAGTTTCTGGGGAAATATGATAATCACACTCTAACTTGGAATGTTTAGATAAGGTTGATAATCGGAATGTTCATAGAACATATCTAGAGTTTCTGGGCAAGTTAATTGATATTCCCGCTTCATAGAACATAAGGGAATTCTTATGAAATTTTGACAATCGCACTCTAACTAGGAATGTATAAGTAGATGTGATTATAGCACTCTTCATAAACGTGTCTGGATAAGTTTGGTAATCGCACTGTCCTCAGAACCTACCTGGCGCTTCTCCGTAAGTTTAATAATTGCACTCTTCATAGAAGGTATCTGGGATTTCTAGGTAAGTTTGATAATGGCACCCTCTATAGAATACACCTTGATAATCGCACTAGTTTGTTAGAACTTTAGTTCCTTATTTTTCACGGAAGAAGGATATGTAGCCAAAGTAACTATAAATCATGAAAGGTCAAGCAGTCCAAGTGCATATGCTGAGGTCGGGCCACCGATCGCATGCTCAACGTGCGGACCTCTTTGGGGCATATCAACAGCCAGGCGCTTGTTTGCCATTCATCAATTCAACTGATCAGTCGTAGGCATTCTATTTACTATCTACAGCCTGCCGATCCACACAGTCACAACTCTATAGAAACTGACAATTTAAACGCGCTTAGAGTCCTTCATTCATCAGAGATTGGGACAGCGTATAATCAAAGAGAGTGTTCCCTTTGGACAATCGTAATCTTTCACTGACCATTCCCCTCTTTTTAGCCCACCATCATCAGATGGTGGACTGTTCAAATCACTTTTCGTCCGTGGTCCGTCGTCCGTGGTCAGTCAGTCCGTCCGTAAACAATTCTTGTTATCGCGATTTCTCAGGAACTACTGCATGGATCTTTCTCAAATTTGGTACACAGGTTCCCCTTGGGGTCTAGCTGTGCAAGAAACCTTTTTTGGTCCGATTCGAAAATCCAATATGGCCACCAGGCAGCCATCTTGGATTTCCCCATGAAACCTTGTTATCGCGATTTCTCAGGAACCACTGCATGGATCTTTCTCAAATTTGGTACACAGGTTCCCCTTGGGGTCTAGTTGTGCAAGATACCTTTTCAGGTACGATTCGAAAATCCAATATGGCCACCAGGCGGCCATCTTGGATTTCCCCATGAAACCTTGTTATCGCGATTTATCAGGAACTACTGCATGGATCTTTCTCAAACTTGGTACACAGGTTCCCCTTGGGGTCTAGTTGTGCAAGATACCTTTTCTGGTCCGAATCGAAAATCCAATATGGCCACCAGGCAGCCATCTTGGATTTCCCCATGAAACCTTGTTATCGCGATTTTTCAGGAACTACTGCATGGATCTTTCTCAAATTTGGTAAACAGGTTCCCCTTGGGGTCTAGTTGTGCAAGAAACCTTTTTTGGTCCGATTCGGAAATCCAATATGGCCACCAGGCAGCCATCTTGGATTTCCCTTTGAAACCTTGTTATTGCAATTTCTCAGGAACTACTGCATGGATCTTTCTCAAATTTGGTACACAGGTTCCCCTTGGGGTCTAGTTGTGCAAGATACCTTTTCTGGTCCGATTCGAAAATCCAATATGGCCACCAGGCAGCCATCTTGGATTTCCCCATGAAACCTTGTTATCGCGATTTCTCAGGAACTACTGCATTGATCTCTCTCAAATTTGGTACACAGATTCCCCTTAGGGTCTAGTTGTGCAAGATACCGTTTTCGGTCCGAATCGAAAATCCAATATGGCCACAAGGCAGCCATCTTGGATTTCTCCATGAAACTTTATCGTCATTTCTCAGGAACTACTGCATGGATCTTTCTCAAATTTGGTACACAGGTTCTTCTTAGGGTCTCGATATGCAAGATGCCTTTTTCGGTCCGAATCAAAAATCCAATATGGTCACCAGGCGGCCATCTTAGACTTCCCCATGAAATTTTGTTATCATGATTTCTCAGGAAGTACTGCCTGGATCTTTCTCAAATTTGATACACAGGTTCCCCTTGTGGTCCAATTGTGCAAGATACCTTTTCTGGTCCGATTCCAAAATCCGATATGTCCATCAGGCGGCCATCTTGGATTTTCCCATGCAAATTTGTTATCGCGATTTCTCAGGAAGTACTGCATGGATCTTTCTCAAATTTGGTACACAGGTTCCCCTTATGGTCTAGTTGTGCAAGATACCTTTTTTTCCTTCTTTTTTTTTCAAATCTTTATTTTCTTGCAAACAAATTACATGCATATATTGATTATGAACAAAATAATATACAATGCTATGTACTTACAATGATGTGTTGAGCGGTTGTAGTGGAAATTTGTTGATTAATGCAACATATTATACATGTGTTTGCATTCTTTTCAACATATTGTCATAGAAAAATGTTTACATCTAGGGTCAGACAGATTACGTACAGTTGTTCATAGAAATTTACAGCAGCACATAACTGAATACTATACAAGGTAATATACAAACGTATTTGGGATCTTCAGTATATACAAAAAAAAAGAGATGTTGTATAATTGTGTATTATGTTTAGTTGGTGTATAATTTTATGTAATCATTTAAGCGAGAATATATTAACCATTTTCACCCATACTCAAAGTACTTTTTGTATAAATAACCGGGAGTATACACATACTATAAGGCAATGTCTATATAGAAACATCTAATTTCAGTATTCATTATTTACAATCTAGCTATAATTTCTTTATACATTTATTCACTAACTCCAAGTCTACGTTCAGGACACAATAAGCATTTATATACATAGTAATTATTCACCACCTACCCTCACTAAATAGACTCACTAATAGTAACCTCATCCCCCCCCCCCCACACACGCAATAAAACAAAAGACAAAAAAGAAAACAAAACAAACCCCCCAGTAGTATATAACTGTCCTTTCGGGCCCCCTCCTCCCCGGATGTAAAAATGACGTCACAACTGACTGGGGAGGTCACGGGGAGGTCACAGAGGTCAAGTGCACTATAGTTCCGGCAACCTTTGACCTCGAATTCTTCCGCGGTAATGCGGTCTGGTGGTAATGCGGTTGCGGGAGAAAGCTTCCGCGGACAGAAAGTAGTCCCATGGGTTGAGGAGACAACTCGAATGTTTGGCCGCCATCTTGAATTTTTGCCTCGTCTCATGTCACGGTAAATTGAGCAACATTACCCTCAAAAAACCCTCACATTACCCTCAAAAAACCCTCTAAGACATATAATAATAATAAAGATACCATATAGGTGTTGTACGATCTTATTATGACGAGTCTAGCATCAGTGCCACCCCAGGGTTGAGCGTTTATTGTCCGATATGTCTCCGCAAAAAATAAACAAACAAAATGGCGGCGCTTGCTATGGGGATTCCCTTTTGACATCACGACATCGATCGCGCTGCCCTCTGGAGGCAAGGAAGACAACTTCTGACTGGGCGAACCCTCTGTTGCGTCTTTACGGGGAATGCCTGTATGATGTAGGGGTGGTCATTTTGGTCTTGTGGATTTTACTATGGGTTGTGGTTCGTGAAGGGGCATCTGATGGGCTGGGTGTGGGGTTGAAATATCGGCATTCTGCGCATGCGCGGTGGCCCAAGGGTATGGAAATAGACATTTTGGAGCTAGGGGAGTTACTAATGGTCCAGTGGGGTCATATGAGGTATCAATGTGACGCATTCGTGAAGGGGCATCTGATGGGCTGGGTGTGGGGTTGAAATATCGGCATTCGGCGCATGCGCGGTGGCCCAAGGGTATGGAAATAGACGTTTTGGAGCTAGGGGAGGCACTAATGGGCCGATGGGGTCGAGTGAGGTATCAAAGTGAAGCTTATGTGAGGGGGCATCTAATGGGCTGGATGTGGGGTTGAAATAGCGTCATTCCGCGCATGCGCGGTGGCCCAAGGGTATGAAAATAGACGTTTTGAGAGCTAGGGGAGTCCCTAATGGGCCGATGGAGTTGAGTGAGGTATCAAAGTGAAACATTCGTGAAGGGGCATCTGATGGATTGGGTGTGCGGTAGGAATATCATTCTGCGCATGCGCAGACGCAATGCGGAGCTCTCGTCCAATCAGAAGCGAGTATTTCAAATCCGTCACAGAGCTCTCAGCCAATCAGAAGCGAGTATTTTGACCCGGTGCATTATGGGCCATATCCAAGATGGCGGCACGTATGTTCAAGATGGCGGCACATCCGGTGTCGAAAACTGGCCATTTCGTCGGGATGTGGTCACCTAGTGTCGAAAACTGGACCTTGTATGGGTCCTGCTAGACGTTTTGGAGCTAGGGGAGCCCCTAATGGGCCGATGGAGTTGTATGAGGTATCAAAGTGAAGTATATTTCAAGCATGGGTGGGTGCATGTAAAATTTTTCCTGAAAAAATACGGAACACGGACTTTATCCTAAATTACGTGAAAATGCCTATATGGGGTATGGGGGTATAGGACCATCCTGGGAAACCTACTTCTCGACATTTGCGGTATAGGTTGTGGGGTCTCGTTTTCTTAGTCTCGTCAAGACAAACATGATAGGAAGTGTCCCGCAGCGAATCGGTGAAATTTTTGAAAAAGTACGATATAGCCCCATATAGTCCCATACTGGGGTATAGGATCAATGTTTGTCCCCTGGGAAACGTACTTCTATACATTTGCGGTAGGGTTGTTTGGATTTGTTTTTCACGTCTCGTCATTTAGAACATGATAGGAAGTGTCCCGGAGCGAATCGGTGAAATTTTTGAAAAAGTACGATATAGCCCCATATATACCCATATAGTCCCATACTGGGGGTATAGGATCAATGTTTGTCCCCCTGGGAAACGTACTTCTATACATTTGCGGTAGGGTTGTTTGAATTTGTTTTTCACGTCTCGTCATTTAGAACATGATAGGAAGTGTCGCGGAGCGAAACGGTGAAATTTTTGGAAAAAGTCACCGAGGCCTGGGTAGGCCCATAGGCCTATACTGCATGGCTATGGGTGTATAGGCCCATACGGGGTGGACGTGTTGGGGTCTAGGTGAGTCCCTAATGATCCGATGGGGTCGAGTGAGGTCTTATTTTGAAGCTCTCGTGGAGGAGCACTTGACTACACTAATGGTTCGTCCGTGTTCAATAGTCTGCGCATGCGCAGCCTGGCCGTAGTATAGAAAGCAGGCATTTTGGAGGGTATGTGGGTGTGTGTTTGGGGGTTAGAGATGGGCTATTCACGGTTCGAATGGGTCGTGTGAGGTATCAATGTGAAGCTTGTGTGGGGTAGAGTCAGAATGGCGTGTTTTTAAGTGCAAATCGCGTCAATCTGCGCATGCGCAGCCTGGCCGTAGTAGAGAAAACAGGCATTTTTGGGGGTATGTGGAAAGGATCCCATCATCAGAATCTGTCCGTCATCTATTTGACCCAGAATCTCTTGTCCTCAAGGGAAGGCGTCCAGAGATATTGCCTTGAACTACCAATACTTTGTGTTGTTCTCCAATCTTGGTCCGAATGCGTCGTATGAGGTGTCATATTGTAGCAACGCCCGCCAACGCCAAGCTTAACGCTTCAACGCCCTGGTGAAATAGCTCAGAAGTTCTGATTTTCTAGATATTCCATGGAATTGACACCAATTCATCGAAATGCAGTGACGCCCGTCAACGCCCGTCGTTACGCCTTAACGCTCTTACATAACGCCTTGACGCCATGATATAGACCGGAGAGAGAACAACAACAACAACAAGGATGACACATGAAAGAACAACAACAACAACAAGTTTTTTCATATAGTTTATTTTCCCCAATGTTACATCATACCCACGCTGGGGGAGCCGCGTTGGGTATGTTTACAACTCAAAAAGACTCTTGCCCAATCAGAGGCCACCATTTGCATCTGTCCTATTCGTTCCTGTCCGTTAGATTCTTGTCCAATCAGAAGTCTCCATTTCAGAAAGTTCCATCTTCGACCATGTTCGCTCTGAACCGTTTATTCTAATCATCGTTGGACAGGCCTGGATATTCTTCGGGCAGCATTTGTTTGCGCATTCTGATCGTATTTTCCAGGGCCTCGGTGGGTGGTAGACCCATAGCCTCTTCCAAGTGACGCTTGGTCTTCATGATGGACCTGTGCCATTTATAGACAGTAACGCCCGTCAACGCTTAGCTTAACGCTTCAACGCCCTTGTGAATTAGCTCAGAAGCTCTGATTTCCATGGAATTGACACCAATTCATCGAAATGCAGCGACGCCCGTCAACGCCCGTCGTTACGCCTTAACGCCCGTCTCAACGCCTTAACGCCCGTCTCAACGCCGTAACACACTTTCTTAACGCTTTAACGTCGTTTAATGATGCGTTCAAACAAATGTTGCTTTTGTGCTATTGCTCTGACATACGCCGCTTTCCAGTTCATGTTGGATCCGCCATTTTGGAGCCGCCATGTTGGATCCGCCATTTTGGAACCGCCATCTTGGATATGTCCCATAATGCACCGGGTCAAAATACTCGCTTCTGATTGGACGAGAGCTCTGTGACGGATTTGAAATACTCGCTTCTGATTGGTGTACGTCGCTAAAGGTGACCGGAACTGACCTTTGACCCCGGCGTGCGCGGTGTAAAGGTTTCCGATGTGTAAAAGCGATGAATTGGTGTCAATTCCATGGAAATCAGAGCTTCTGAGCTAATTCACCAGGGCGTTGAAGCGTTAAGCTAAGCGCTGACGGGCGTTACTGTCTATAAAAGCGAGCGTATTTCCAAAAACACGCACAGTCGACGTTCAACCGTCAACATGACTTATACTTGCTCTGAGTGCGAACGCACGTTCACCAGACATTACGATATGATGCGACACCAGAAAACTATACATGGGATTGAAGACTCTGAGGAGTCCGTTGAGGCGGATGCTGATACAGAGACTGCTGAGAGTGTACCGAGAGTCTATCTATCTAGTGATGCGGGGAGCTTGACCTCAGATAGTCAGCATACGTCCGTGGAAAGTGAGGCAGAACCTACCTTCTGGGATCGTATTGTGACAGCAGCTATCAATACGTACGCTGCAGCGATCGAGGACGCCGGAGAGGATAATTTACAACAGACGTACACCCAAATGCGCCCCCGCATCAGGAAAACAGCCATGGCGATCTATGAACAGTATACCTTACTACCGCTTGAAATGAAAGGCGACCCCACGCACAGGTCCATCATAAAGACCAAGCGTCACTTGGAAGAGGCTATGGGTCTACCACCCACCGAGGCCCTGGAAAATGCGATCAGAATGCGCAAACAACTGTTTCAGGACATGCTGCCCGAAGAATATCCAGGCCTGTCCAACGATGATTAGAATAAACGGTTCAGAGCGAACATGGTTGAAGATGGAACTTTCTGAAATGGAGACTTCTGATTGGACAAGAATCTAACGGACAGGAACGAATAGGACAGATGCAAATGGTGGCCTCTGATTGGGCAAGAGTCTTTTTGAGTTGTAAACATACCCAACGCGGCTCCCCCAGCGTGGGTATGATGTAACATTGGGGAAAATAAACTATATGAAAAAACTTGTTGTTGTTGTTGTTCTCTCATGTGTCATCCTTGTTGTTGTTGTTGTTCTCTATCCGGCCTATATCATGGCGTCAAGGCGTTATGTAAGAGCGTTAAGGCGTAACGACGGGCGTTGACGGGCGTCACTGCATTTCGATGAATTGGTGTCAATTCCATGGAATATCTAGAAAATCAGAACTTCTGAGCTATTTCACCAGGGCGTTGAATCGTTAAGCTTGGCGTTGGCGGGCGTTGCTAAAATATGACACCTCATACGACGCATTCGGACCAAGATTGGAGAACAACACAAAGTATTGGTAGTTCAAGGCAATATCTCTGGACGCCTTCCCTTGAGGAAAGAGATTGGTAGGCCTCGGTGACTTTTTCCAAAAATTTCACCGTTTTGCCCGCGAGCTACCTCTATCATGTTCTAAAATGACGAGACGTGAAAAACAAAAATCCCAAACAACCCTACCGCAAATGTATAGAAGTACGTTTCCCAGGGGGACAAACATCGATCCTATACCCCCAGTATGGGACTATATGGGGCTATATCGTACTTTTTCAAAAATTTCACCGATTCGTGCCGGGACACTTCCTATCATGTTCTAAAATGACGAGACGTGAAAAACAAATCCAAACAACCCTACCGCAAATGTATAGAAGTACGTTTCCCAGGGGGACAAACATTGATCCTATACCCCCAGTATGGGACTATATGGGTGTATATCGTACTTTTTTCAAAAATTTCACCGATTCGCTCCAGGACACTTCCTATCATGTTTGTCTTGACGAGGCTAAGAAAACGAGACCCTACAACCTATACCGCAAATGTCGAGAAGTAGGTTTCCCAGGATGGTCCTATACCCCCCATACCCCATATAGGCATTTTCCCGGATTTTTAGATAAAGTCCGTATTCCGTATTTTTTCAGGAAAAATTTTACATACACCCACCCTGGAACTAGGGGGAGATAACTCTATTGATAGACAAGCCCTGTTAAGCCTGG
Organism: Hanleya hanleyi; assembly: GCA_036873755.1. NCBI lineage: Eukaryota > Metazoa > Mollusca > Polyplacophora > Lepidopleurida > Hanleyidae > Hanleya > Hanleya hanleyi. The sequence continues at coordinate 1,911 of JAVTVY010052834.1, read as the reverse complement.
CGACCTATATACCCCTCATACCCCATATAGGCATTTTCCCAGGTTTTTCGATAAAGTCCGTGTTCCGTTTTTTTTCAGGAAAAATTTTACATGCACCCACCCAGCCATCAAATACCCCTTCACCTAGGCTTCACGTTGATACCTCACTCGACCCTGTCTGACCATTAGGGCTCCCCTAGATGCCAAAACGTCTATTTTCATACCCTTGGGCCACCGCGCATGCGCAGAATGACCCTAATTCAACCCCACACCCAGTCCATTAGATGCCCTTCATGAATGCTTCACTTTGATACCTCACTCGACCCCATCGGTCCACTAGGGGCTCCCCTAGCTCCAAAAAGGCTATTTTCATACCCTTCGGCCACCGCGCATGCGCAGAATGCCGATATTTCAACCCCACACCGAGTCCATCAGATGCCCCATCACATAAGCTTCACTTTGATACCTTACTCGACCCCATTGGTCCATTAGGGGCTCCCCTAGCTCCAACACGTCTATTTCCATACCCTTGGGCCACCGCGCATGCGCAGAATAACCCTAATTCAACCCCACACCCAGTCCATTAGATGCCCTTTCATGGATGCTTCACTTTGATACCTCATTCGACCCCATCGGTCCATTAGGGGCTCCCCTTAGCTCCAAAAGGCTATTTTCATACCCTTCGGCCACTGCGCATGCGCAGAATGACCCTAATTCAACCCCACACCCAGTCCATTAGATGCCCCCTTCATGGATGCTTCACTTTGATACCTCACTCGACCCCATCGGTCCAATTAGGGGCTCCTGTAGCTCCAAAAGGCCGGCTATTTTCATACCCTTTTCGGCCAATGCGCATGCGCAGAATGACCCTAGTAATTCAACCCCACACCCAGTCCATTAGATGCCCCTTTCATGGATGTCACTTTGATACCTCACTGACCCCATCGGTCCACTAGGGGCTCCCTAGCTCCAAAAAGGCTATTTTCATACCCCTTCGGCCACCGCGCATGCGCAGAATGCCGATATTTCAACCTCTACACCCAGTCCATTAGATGCCCCCTTCACCTAAGCTTCACTTTTGATACTCACTCGACTTATCGGTCCACTAGGGGCTCCCCTAGCTCCAAAAAGGCTATTTTCATACCCTTGGGCCACCGCGCATGCGCAGAAGGCCGATATTTCAACCCCACACCCAGCCCATTAGATGCCCCTCACCTAAGCTTCACTTTGATACCTCACTCGACCCCATCGGTACACTAGGGGCTCCCCTAGCTCCAAAAAGGCTATTTTCATACCCTTCGGTCACCGCGCATGCGCAGAATGCCGATATTTCAACCCCACACCTAGCCCATTAGATGCCCCTTCACCTAAGCTTCACTTTGATACCTCACTCGACCCAATCGGACCATTTTATCTAGGGACTACTTTTTCTCCGCGGAAGCTTTTTCCCGAGACCGAATCACCGCCAAAACCACGGCCAAACCGCATCACCGCGGATGAATACATTTTTTTTTTTTTTTTTGCCGGAACTTTTTTTTTTTCTATGCACTCATTGTGGGAGGTGGGTACAAATGTGGGAGGTGGGTACAACCCACCTCCCACAAATGTGGGAGGTGGGTACAAATGTGGGAGGTGGGTACAACCCACCTCCCACACATCACGCATGCGCACACCCCCAATAACCCCCCAATGCCCATACACTTATGACGTCACACCAGGTTCTGCGCATGCGCAGTGGGGGGGTTTTCTATCAATTCGGGTACTACATACTACTTACCAGGCTACGATACACCCCAAATCGTCCAGGTCAGATAGTGTTAAAAACTTGCTGTTTAGGCGTATTGCTCATGTCAATGACATGGTCATCCCTTGCTCATGTCAATGACATGGTCATTGTTCATTCCTGTCGGCGGCATGTTGGTTGGATGTTTC
>JAVTVY010052833.1:0-26610 GCA_036873755.1 Hanleya hanleyi | reverse complement strand
TGATGGTAGGATGGTATGGATGGTAATGATAGTAGGGATCCGATGGTAATGATAGTAGGGATCCGATGGTAGTGATGGTTGGGATTGTAGTGATGGCAGGGATGACATGGATGGTAGGATGTAAGTGATAGTAGGGATGGTAGTGATAGTATGGATGATAGCGATAGTAGGGATCCGATGGTAGTGATGGTTGGGATGGCAATGATGGTTGGAAGGGTATGACTGGCAGTGATGGTTGAAATGGTAGTGATGGCAGGGATGATATGGATGGTAATGATAGTAGGGATGGTAGTGATGATCAGTAGTAGTGATGGTATGGATGGTAGGGGAGGGCGATTTGGTTTAATGTCACGCTCAAGGTTGTTTCACTCATATGGTGACAGTCAGTTGGGTTGGTGGAGGAAGCCAGTGCGCCCGGAGAGAACCACCGCCCGTTGGCAAGTAACTGACAATCTTCCACACATGGACAGGCTGAGTTGGAACCCGTGCCGGTGCATCAGTGTGAGGCTAGCGGTCACCAGCGAAGCACCTTAGACCACTCAGCCACTGAGGGCCCATATGGAATGGTAGTGATGGTAGGATGTTAGGGATGGTAGTCATGTGCACTTCAGCTAAATGCAAAACTCAATCATTTCCCATAATTTGGAGAAAAATTAATATTTCATCTCAAAAATAGCACACATACTCCAATCATAAGAAACATGTGTATGAAGTTTCGTAATCATCCAATGAGAGCTGACAACTGCACCAAACTTATCATGTAGAAGCCTACATGTACAATTTACCTAAACAGAAAACTCATTCATTTGCCATAATTTTGAGAAAAATTAATATTTCTTCTCAAAAATAGCACAGGTACATCCTCTTATCATAAGAAACATGTGTAACAAGTTTCATAATCAACCAATGACAGCTGACAACTGGAGCAAACTTACCATGTACATGTATATGTGCCTCTACATGTACAATTTACCTAAACAGAAAACTCTTCATTTGCCATAATTTGGAGAAAAATTTATATTTCTTGTCAAAAATAGCACAGGTACATCCTCTAATCATAAGAAACATGTGTACCAAGTTTCATAATCATCCAATGACAGCTGACAACTAGAGCAAAGTTACCATGTAGATGTATATGTATACATGTAGAGGCCTACATGTACAATTTACCTAAACAGAAAACTCTTCATTTGCCATAATTTTGAGAAAAATTAATATTTCTTCTCAAAAATAGCACAGGTACATCCTCTTATCATAAGAAACATGTGTACCAAGTTTCATAATCATCCAATGACAGCTGACAACTTGAGCAAACTTACCATGGACATGTATATGTACAATTTACCTAAACAGAAAACTCTTCATTTGCCATAATTTTGAGAAAAATTAATATTTCTTCTCAAAAATAGCACAGGTGCATCCTCTTATCATAAGAAACATGTGTACAAGTTTCATAATCATCCAATGACAGCTGACAACTGCAAGAAACTTTCCAAGTACAGATGTACATGTGCACTTCAGCTAAACGCAAAACTCATTCATAGGGATTTTAACATTAGAGTACCCCAGGGGTAGTACCCCCAGGTGGCATACCCACCCCCCCATATTTTTTATATTTTTTTTATATTTTTTCTAATTTTTCTAGATTTTTTTTTAACTTGCTAAACCAAAAACCCATTCATTTCCAGGCAGGGGACACCAACACCGACACCGACACCGACGACGACATCCTCTTTCCCCCTCTCACAATATCTCCCCTTTACTTCGTAAGGCGAGATAAAACATAGGCTTGTTCCTGCAAAGAGAAGCGGTCAACAGTTTTCAATGATGCCGGAAAGACATCATGATGTTCCAAAAATATCAAATCCGTATCGCTGATCAGTATTCTTAATCCATAATATTCGTTGTGAAGTCATCTAAAGAATGATGTATCTCAGTCACGCTTTGATTGTGACTGTTCATATGAGTACCATGAGGATCTTGAAGTACATGGGTTCATACGGCCCCTAGCACCGGGTTAAGCGGAATTAGACACAAGTTACGAAACGTAGCGCCATAGATCTTGCACGCTACGGTCGTATTTTGCTATCAGCATGCGATATGTATCGCCAAATTTGAGAAACTTTGAGTGTATGCGCTTGGTGGAATAGCCCTGTTTTTTAAGTTTCTGCACCAGTGTTTTGTGACGTTGATTAAAATCGTCACATTTAACACAGGATCTAGCAAATGCTACTTAGCGAGATATGTATACGCCATATGCAGGTCCCACTGGAATATTACTGTCCAGAGAGGGATAGTTTACGATGTCGAAATTGTAATCATCTCTTTTGTCATAAAGTCGACGAGAGAGAATGCCCGCTTCATTTTTATAGAGATAGAGATCTAAATAAGATGTGCCTGTAGGGCTATCTGTGGTTTCCTTCAAATCCAGTGAAGGTGGATATATATCCTTCACTGCGTCATTTATATAGCGATTATCCACAGCGAGAAGATGGTCTATATAGCGTTTGGTGAATGAGAAGGAACGGGCTTTGAATGGATCGGTTTTTGAAAGCGCCTGCATATAGTCATATTCATAAGAGAACAGATACAGGTCAACCAACAGGGGTGCACAATTAGTACCCATTGGAATGCCTATATGCTGCTGATATATTGTGTTGCCAAATTTCACATAGATATTTTTAATGAGAAATTCAAGCAACTCTATAAACAAAGAAACATCCCATGAATGATATCTCTTGTATGTAGTCGAGCTAAAGAATGCTTTATGGCTTCCGACATTAATATATCTACGATCAGTTTTCTTGAACACAGATACTATTAATGAACTTAGACGGTCAATAAGGTCCTGACGAGGGATTGTAGTATAGAGAGTCGAGAAATCCCATGTGGATACATGTCTGTACGGTATGTAACCTTTAGCATCAAGTTCTTCTGTAAGACATTTTGAGTTTTTCAATATCCACATACATTCAACGCCAGAGTTCTTAGAAATAATGGCGCAATACCTTTCCCAAAATGCTTTTATCTCCTGAAGGGCCCTCGTCAATAGGGTTACACAGTGAAAAATAAAATTTTCTTGCAAATTTCTTGAAATTTCTTAGATTTTCTTGAATTTCTTAAATAAGAAAAATACATTATTCCCTCTGTGATACAATGTTTAGGAAGTTCCGAACAATAATTATTATGACGTTTTGGGGGATAGTTTCTGGCAGTTATTGGGCATTTCCAAAGTTTATAAATCTGTTTCAATTTTTGTCTTGTCAGTAACATATGATTTTTTCTCAAACGGGCAAAAAATAAGAAAAACCTTCCAATTTCTTGAAATGGGAGACTGACAAGAATTATTATCTTAAATTTTCTCAAAATTTTAAGAAATTGTAAGAAAATAATTCTTGTTAGTCTCCCATTTCAAGAAATTGAAAGGTTTTTCTTATTTTTTCTCGTTTGAGAAAAAAATCATATCTTACTGACAAGACAAAAATTGAAACAGATTTCTAAATTTTGGAAATGCCCAATAACTGCCAGAAACTATCCCCCAAAACGTCATAATAATTATTGTTCGGAACTTCCTAAACATTGTATCACAGAGGGAATAATGTATTTTTCTTATTTAAGAAATTCAAGAAAATCTAAGAAATTTCAAGAAATTTGCAAGAAAATTATTTTTTACTGTGTGAAAGAAGCTTGGTGGTGCAGCTTCTAGAACCATGCAGCTATGAATCTAGCTTTGTATGGTGATTTATACACAGACAAATACCTCTTTCCCTGAGAAACTTTTTGTGATTGTTAAATAAATCTTCCAGAGTAAATGCAGTTTGGGAGTAAGTAGACGTATTTGATGAAGATATGTCTACACTCAATTCTTTAACCAGCACCTGGTAATAGTAATATTTACATATGAATATTATATTATTCGGAGCTTTGTCTGCTGGGACTATGACGAATTTACTCTGGAGATTTGCTAGAACTTCTTGCGAATTGAGGTTTCTCAGTACTTGTTTTGCTTGGGGAAGAGTACTTCTGTCAATATGGCGGATTGTTTCAATGACCTTGCTCTTGGTGAGGTCCAGCCAATCAGCGAGTACTGTAGGTTCAACTTTTTCTCGCTTAGACCAATCAATAACGTACTGTTCCAATGCAGACAGGACTATCTTCTGGTCGGCCTTCAGATTTATTCTTCTTGGCTCTCTATATTTAGGTCCTTTCATCAGGAGTAATTTCAGATCCTTATCACTCACCACATCAAGGTCACCAGTCACAATATGTTTGCATGGTGTATAGATAAAGTTCGACGATTCACAATCACAGCTATAGCCTCCTGACGTGTATAAGTTCCAGTCAAACTCCTGGACAGCATTGGAGTAATTGAATATTTTGGTGGCTATAGATTTAGTGTACTTGTATGAAATGCAAGGAGGTTCTGTGAACTTAAAATAGTTTGGCACACCGTTGCGTACCTCTGGATCATTCAGGATTCGAGGTAAATTAATGATGTCCAGTCCTTTATCTAAGTAGTTGAGTTTCAAGAAAAGCCGATCTTGAGATGTTTCGATTATGTTCACTGGACGATACAACCGAAAATACGCTATATCTTGACATACTTTAATGATTTTTGATGGTATTATATTTCTTGAAGACGCAGATTGTTGTATATCTCTGGCTATTTGATCTAAAGCTCTCAGAGGTAACGCATATAGAACTGTACGTAAGCTATGTATACTATTGGGTGTGTTAGTTAAACCCACTGAGTAATTTAAAGTGATATGATCGTGAATCATCGAACTATTAAACTTTCGCCAACCATGGCTGCGATGTCTCCGTTGATGGGGTTTAAATAGTTGGGTAATGTTGGATATATTTGAGCGGCGGTTTGTAGCATTTCCGAACCCACTGACATTATCATTTAAACCAAACGGAAACACTGACCCAAGTTCTAGCATCCAGAATAATTCCCGCTCTCGGATTTTTCTCTCAAATCCAAAAGGGGAATCCTTAGTAGATGGATAGACGACGTCTATGATCTGAATACTAAAGTTATCCCAGCCATGGTCGGGTCCAGAAAAATGCTTACCTATAAGCAATTGCTTTTTCCTAACGGATTTTCTGTGACCGTTCACCCTAAGATGGGAGTCTTTGGGTGGTCTTGCCAACATACTGTTGACCACACTTCTTACAGGAAACTAAATAAATACAGTTTGTAGTAGAACAACTAAGATCAACATACGAGTTAACAGAATATGAGTTACCAGTTAACGCGGAACTAAATGAAGCTGAAGTATTAAAGAGTGGACACGTGAGACATCCACGATGTCCACACTTAGAAATTTTGAAATTATTACATGTAGAATTCGGTAGCTGATTAACTGCGAGAAGCCATCTCTCGGAGATAGGGACTCTTGTGGCAGTATTCAGGGTTCAGCTTGCCGGAACATTGGTCGTAAGTGATAGGGACTCTTGTGGCAGTATTCAAGGTTCAGCTTGCCGGAACATTGATCGTAAGTGATAGGGACTCTTGTGGCAGTATTCAGGGTTCAGCTTGCCGGAACATTGATCGTAAGTGATAGGGACTCTTGTGGAAGTTGTGGCAGTATTCAGGGTTCAGCTTGCCGGAACATTGATCGTAAGTGATAGGGGCTCTTGTGGCAGTATTCAAGGTTCAGCTTGCCGGAACATTGATCGTAAGTGATAGGGACTCTTGTGGCAGTATTCAGGGTTCAGCTTGCCGGAACATTGATCGTAAGTGATAGGGACTCTTGTGGAAGTTGTGGCAGTATTCAGGGTTCAGCTTGCCGGAACATTGATCGTAAGTGATAGGGACTCTTGTGGCAGTATTCAGGGTTCAGCTTGCCGGAACATTGATTGTAAGTGTTTCTTGATTTGTTTGTTGATGTAGTAAATTACCGCAGACATAAATCTGATGAATAACTTATGTAACATGTACTCGATCAGGCATCACACTTTGAGCAGCCGTAAACATATATGTACATGTAGGTCAGACCAGATTTGGCGCGAACTGAATGTAAACATTGCTACCACTGTCAGTATTTGACTAGTGTTCATTGATCGACACTCCCCCTCCCTGAATTAATTTGATGCAATTGATTGTTTGTGATTCCTAATTAACCGTGATAGAATTACCTGATTTTATTGTCATTCCGTATAAATGTAGGCCTACTGCTAATTTGCACTTGTATGTGCTATGAGATGTGACAGATCTGACTAGAATCTGTTTGGCACTGAATGCATTTTTCATTTTTATAATATTACCAGATATCAATTCTTAATTCTTTTATTAGGTCTTTCCATTTCCAATGGATAGACCTTTTGTTATTCTACGGATTATTATTATTATTATTCCACTTTTCAAATAGCGGCTAAACGGCTTGATATACAGCTTAGATATTTGACTCATTTGTATATACTAGGCTGAAGTTTCTGGTACAAGTATTCAATTTTGACCTTGACCTTGATCTATTGAGCTATGGGCTTTTCTGATAAAAATTAAACATTTATTAATAATGTTGGTGTTTGTTATCAAATCAAACCTGTTATCACTTAAATGCCATATTCCTCCATTTGGAGATCTCCTGCAAACAAAATTATCTCCCCTGATCGCTGCGTCGATCGTCCGCCAGGTGGCGTGCTCTCCGCGCATGTCCTTCCTCTTTTTCCCATGCTGTGCAAGACCTGTTTTGAGTCAAGGCCGAGCAAAGAGGGGAGGATGGGTTGGGCAAATCAACGTTGATAACAGGTTTGATTTGATAACAAACACCAACATTATTTATAAATGTTTAATGTTTGTGTCTCAAATCTTCACCTGTTATCACTTAATGCCAGACTCCCAACAGAGGAGGTTGGGTAGCCGGCCTTGTGACTTGCTTTTGGATTAAGCGGAGCACGCCTTGTTCTGATTTTGTAAATCTAATATGCCCAGTAATATCCTGATAATTCCTGTGTCGTATAGAGGCGTAGGGAGTTCAAGGTATTACAAGTAATGCGGCGAGAGGTGGACTCTGTTCCTACCCTTTGCTCGCATACTTGGCTAGATAATCAGATGCCATCGTGATGTCTTGAAGTCCCTTCGTCTCCGGCATGGTCTGTCTTCTATGCTTGCGGAATTGTCGGGATCTTGCTTGCTTGATCGGCGCCCCCCCCCCCTTTTTTGATAGGAGTAGTGGACTATACACTGGGCTGTAGCTGTAGGTCCAGTGTAGTCATCCTATCTGTCTGTACAGACATGTCTGAAGATAGCAATCAGCATGAGTTGAATTGATCGTCCAAGCGCAGGTGTCAACAGTATCGTTCAACGATAAGTTTTCCCCAAAGTGGCCCGGACGTCACACTGGCTCTAATCTTGTGAGACGATGTCTCCATAAAGGAGAAGGAGCATTGATGGCGAGTTGGTTAAACCAGTCGGCAGTCTTCTTCAACCCAGACGGTGATCATGAACTAGTGATGTCAGCTGATGGGTCTGTTAGAAGTGATGAGAGAAGAAGACAGCTGGAACCCCTTGTCGGTTCTATAAAGAGTGCCCCAGGCCTCTGACTGGATATAAAAAACCTCTTCTCCTCCAGCAGGTACATGAAATCTGTTAGCGCTGGAATCTGGTACAGTCTTTGGACGTCTGGTCCCTGACGTGTGGAATCGTTCTAAATGACGAAATCCGGGATGGGATGAAAGGATCTGGTTGACCAGTCTGTCATCCCTGTCAAGGAACTAAGTTCTACTGCGCAATGCTCTGATTGCGTAGTGAAGACTGTCATGGAGCTGTCTTGCAGGACAGGATCTTGACTACAGTTGGTAGAACTGGTTGAATGGTAGGCGTAAGAATGCCCTAGTACCACATCCAGGTCTCCTTGGGTGGTAATTGATGTGTTCGGCGAGACTGTAAGGTGAAGACCATGGAAAGCCGAAATGCTGGAATCTAGTCGATTCCGTGGGTGAACTTGACAACTCTGGATGATGCTGAGTGATACCCCTGTGTACTGCTTGACTGAGATTCCCTGTCCTGATACAGATGCAGAAGGAAAAAAACAGCTGTTGCTAGAACAGAAACAGTGTTGGCCACAGGTCCTCTACTATAGTACATTCCCTGAGCTTGATGCGACTGTACAGTAAATAGTAGCTTGCTGCTGTCATTGTCTGTACAATTGGTCCTGGAGAAAAAACCCTGGTCTGCAAGGAAATTCTGGACCATAGCAGACGTGGGGGTTCGGCCGTTGCGGGTCCCGGTGCCTCCGTGGAAAAGTGATCTTCCGGTTGTAGTACCCTGTAGGACTTGGAGGAAGCTGTCGGCGGAAACCCTGAAGTGATGTGAAACACATGGTGTTGTGACATGGTATTGCTGATACCGTGCTGCTAGGATCAGTGTTGATGTTTCTAGAAGACAGTGACTGGGATCTTGCTCCCCCCAAACTTGACGAAACACATGGTGTTGTGACATGGTATTGCTGATACCGTGCTGCTAGGACCAGTGTTGATGTTTCTAGAAGACAGTGACTGGGATCTTGCTCCCCCCCAAACTTGACGCAACTGACGACCGTACTGAACGTTCGTAATCAATGCTGATGTGTTGTACAACCGCAACCTCCAAGGGGGACCGCCTTCTAGCGTAGATATCCCTAAGGAAGATGATGCGTTGCTTGTCTATCGTGGTATCCATGTGTCGGCTATCTGTTGCCGGACTAATGGACCCCTCTAAGCTATGAATTCCGCATCGGTGAATGTGAACTTCTATGTGCTCGGTTGAAACTGGATCCGGCATCGCCACTCTGGAAGGGGGGTGAAGATGTTCCGGGACGAGCATCCTTAGATTGCTTGTTCTTGCCCTCAGGAGCAGTTGTAGTTGAGAAACTGTAATGAGGAGTACCTGGAGTTAGCCAAAACTGTGCTAGGTCCCGGGTGAGTAGTAGACTGTAGTTCCATCCAACGGACCTCTGGGTCATGGTGTTGATGGTCTGGTTCCCGGTGCAGGTTCCATATGCCGGTAACCTGCTTGCCGCTTGAATGTAGCCGTACTACATAATCCGTGGGGTCCCTGGAAATATCCCTGGACCGCCATGATCATCGAGGCGAAACTCGAAAAAGGCCTCTGGAAACGCCGAAAGTGACGACAATCGGGAGTCGGAGTCCAACTCCTGTAGAGTCGAATATGCTCAGTAAGTGTCCGGCTCCGTCGTCTGGTCCGGTCTCTACTGTCATCCCGCTGAATGCTGGAGTCCCAGGTTCTGTTCTGGAGTCCTAATTCGCATTCCGGATTAGAGATGACTTTATCCTCGTGTCCTACTCCAGTGTCCGGGTCCGTGTTGACTTGGCCTTGGAAGGGACCTCAATCTGAAACTAGGCTTGCCCACTGTAGACTGGATGTCTCAACCCAAAGAAAAACGGGTTAAGTCAAAACCGACTAGCCGTTTCTCCCGAAATAGATTCCCTTGATCATGATCTCGGGTGTAGGTGGAGTCCTAGATTATCCGATGAGGAGTAGGATCCGGCTCTTAGAAGACTGAGGATGATCGTCAGATGAAGTGTCGGGACTTGGAGTAGACCTCACGTAAGGACTGACTTCTTCGACGAAAACTTGACAAAGAGTGACGCTGATCTTCTATATCATCAGGGTCGACCGTTCTACAATCAGGTGAGTGAAGACTCGAAGCTTGGGAAGGATGAAAGGATGACTAGTGGTTTGAAGGTGAAGCTTGAGAACCATCAATTCTGACTGACGAGGTTGCCCCTGTCCCGGTCGGAAGATTCCCTCTTTACCTTGGAACTGTCCTTTCTTGTAAGGGCGAACACCACTCTGAGCATCTAGCTTGGGTTGTCCGAGTTCTGACAGGAGAAACCTCCGTGGCGACCTCCTCTGTTAGAGTCGATAAGGCGCCGAGGAAATCCATCTTGGGCCGTGAAAAGGTCAAGGATCCATCTTATGCTTCACGTCTGGATCCTGAATCACCTTGGAAATAGCCGTCAGGAACCAATCAGAGTATGATGTAATTCTGTGTTGTGTCAGCATCATATCTTCCACAGCACAGGCTTGCTTCTGTTGAAGTACCCCCGCTGGTGTCCTCGTGAAGTTCAACAGTCTGTCAAGATCCGGTTCAGACTTCGGGCCCTGAACGGTGGATTGTCTCTGTGAAGAGTGTAAGCCTTGTAAGGACCGGGCTTCTGGAGAGATGACGAAGTCTCCAATTGTCGATCCAGTGCGTCGTATAGGTTGGCTGATGCTGGAGATGGTGCGCAGGTTGGCGCAGCTTCCTCCTCAGAAGGTTTGTTTAAACCGTAAAGAGATGCCGTAGTAAGTTTTCTCCGTTCCCGGCGGGGTCATCAGGCTGCTTGTCATCGCCGACCACCGGTCTGGGCATCTCTGGAGCCAACGTGTGTACCGCCGCTATCCTGGCTTTGAAGGGTAGCATGTCTTATTCTTCTACCTCTGCTTGACGTAGGAGGTGAATCTGTATGAGATGAGGATGCCGAGGAAGTGGAACGTCGTGCGTGATCCTCATAGTCCGCGCCTGAGTCTGGTCGAGTCCCGTGCAGGATTCGAACCAGCGACCCCAGAGTCAGGCACCTAATTGCCAGCACTGTATGTCGGGGATCTAAATCACTCGGCCAAAGGGGCTCCCACCGTTGCTAGAAGAATGGGTCGTGTCATCTCACGGGTCTCCGATGAAGGAACCTCTACCCCGGTAAGGGCCTGTGTAGCCGGGAGATGACTGTGCTTCTTGACCAGGCTTGCATTGGAAGGTACCCCTGGAGCAGAAGTCTGTTCCTTGGGGGCAGGTCCAGAATGGTGATCTACGAGTCCCTGTTCATCTCTGGACTTCCGTTTTATCCCGATGCTCCGGGCTACGGTGATGGTGGGTAGACGTCCGCTCCTCGCCATCAGTGCTTGTTGACGGGAAACCGGTGAACGGCTTCTCCCTCGTCTGTTGTAAGGTCGCTCCGGGGTATGGTCCCTATGGTACCGGCTCCGGTAGGCTGGACTAGGTGAAGGGGTCCGACGTCTAGGACGGTCCCTCTCCCGATGATGACGTACAGGATAGGAATCTCGGCGTTGTAACGGTGTGCAACTTCGTTTACGAGATCCGCTTGCCGTAGTACCGAGGTGTGGCTCCGTTGTACGGGTCCAAGCTGGAGTAGAGGCCGGCTCACGGCGTTCTGGCTGAGTCCGTTCCTCATAAGTCCGCGTCTTCTTGGATATGGAGTCTCGGTGATCTGTATAAGTCCGTTCTGCTTGAGTCCGTGACTTCTCAGATGTAGACTCTCGGTGTGCTAGATAGGTCCGTGTGGTCTCCCGTTCCGTGGTACGGCTCCGGGCTATAGTTTCCTCCCGAGGTGCTCCGGTGTCGGAGTCCCGGCGGTCTGGATAGGGCCGTGATTCCTTGGAATCCCGGTGTTCCCTGTAGGCCCTTGGCTTGTCCGACTCTCGGCGTTCCGTATAGGGCCGTGACTTCTCCGTGCCGTGGTCCCGGTGAGCTGTGCTTGAGCCGGGGTCCCGCTGTAGTGATGGAGTCCGTGATCTTGATTCTCGGACTGCCTTCTTCGCCGTGTCCGTCTGTGTCTCCGGGGTACGGCGGTTCTTTGGGGACTTGGATGAACGGGAGTTGATATCCGAGGACTCGCTTTGATCCGTGTCTGTGACGGGGCTGTCTAGTGGAGTCTGTGTCAGCACTCTTGCCGGTGCAGTAGAAGTAAACCGTATCGCCGTGGCTTGGGCTTGACTGGTCTGCACTTTGCCTATTCTCTCGGTATCCCGGTAGTCCCTGTAGGCTCTTGGCTTGACGGGGTCTCGGAGTTCTGCATTGGGCCGTGATCTCTCAGAGCCATGGTCCCGTATGCTGATCTAAAGTCCGTGGCCTGTAGGTGTGGACTCCCGGTGAGACGTAGACTCTCGGCGTACTGGATAAGTCCGAACTTCATAGGTCCGTGTCGTTCTCTGTTCCGGGGTACGGCTCCGGACCGTAGTACCGCCTCTGGAAGTAACCTCTCTCTCCGATGGTCGGGTCCGAGGTGCTCTGCAGTCGGAGTCCCGGCGCTCTGTGGTGTCGAGGTCCTTGGTAGTCCCGGTCTGTGCTCCGGACTGTAGACTTGTCCACCGTTCCCGCTTGAAGGCCCAGGGTATGGCTCTTTGCCGGGTCCCGGTTCTTCACCAGGTCCCGGCTGGAAGACTTGTCTTTCTTGAGTTGCGGAGGCTTGGATGAACGGAAACTGTAATCCGAGGTCTGCCCAGATCCGTGGTTGTAATGGCTCCGGTATAGAGTCCGTAACTCATCTTCTCCGGTGAATTTGAACTAGGCCGTGTCTTGGGTCTGTAACTTGTTCACCGTCTTTGTACTGTTTCACGGGACTGTTGTGAAGATTCCACTGGTGGTAGGAAAACTTCGTTTACAGCCAAGTCGTAGAAGAGGGCCTGAGTAGCTTGCTTCTCAGCTGGACATCTTGCCAGGTCAGTGGCCGCTCTCCAGAGTTGACTGCGTCGCCATAGGATAGCTATGCCAGGTCACGTCGTCCCAGTCTGCACATTCACGGCATGTCACTTGACTGTAAACACACCTGTGCCCTGCACTTGAAAACAAAGAAAATGCAAGTCTTTAACTGGTTAAAACTGACGACATGATTCGTTCCTTATAAATCTTTATAGCTGGGCGACTACGTTGGTTCATAATGAACTCACGGGAGAAAAAAATAACCCTAGAGTGCGTCTATAACAATCCAAAAGTTACTGTTTACAGGAGCTCTTTCAAAACAGGTCTTGTCACCAAGACTGCAAAGGAAAAAGAGGAAGGACATGCGCGGAGAGCACGCCACCTGGCGGACGATCGACGCAGCGATCAGGGGAGATAAGTTTGTTTGCAGGAGATCTCCAAATGGAGGAATATGGCATTTAAGTGATAACAGGTGAAGATTTGAGACACAAACACGCCATTTCGCGAATATTGACCAAACGCATAAGGCGATGGAGCTGAAATTTAAAATGTGAAAGTTTGCAGATACACCCAACAAAATAACCAATAAAATAAGTAGGTCAAGCAAGCGGTTTTCGAGTTCTCTCCCCTGGTGCTGTTTTTCGTGTGGACTGTGTACAGCCAAAACTAAAGCACATATCTAAAAGAAAGTTGATGGTTGGTAAGTGTTACATATGGCCATGCTGTAGTTATATTTTTGAATTGTTACGTAACAAGAAAAAGTAGTTATCTCCCTTTTAATGTTTTTCAAAACCCGGTATTTTATAAGGAAATAAGCTACGGCATTGATACTCCTAATATTAATGAACACTTTAATGACCGAAAAGAATGTGACCATAAATTTGACCTTTGACCTCTAGGAGAGTCTCTATATGAGTGCAAAGTTTGGTGGCGAAATCTTGAACGGCTAATGCGATCAGTCTAAAAATAAGGTCACGTGACCTACATCATGTCACAAGGTCACCACTTGCTTCAGAACTCGGCCTTGACCTTGACTTTCGAAGTGGTAAGCATCCAAATATCGAAAATACGGCTTCCATTTACTCGAAAAGTAGGTCACTGGCAGCCATCATACTACAACTCGCGAAAGAACGTTCGATGGTCTTTCGTTTGACAGTAAAAACAAAACGATCCAATGTGACCTTGATCTTCAATATCACGTGATATCAAAAGTGATTTACTTGAATTCTACGAAAAATATAAGGACTAGGAATCTATAATTCAGCGCAGATGTTCCCCATCAATCAGGAATGAAGTCATACAAATGTTGATCTGACCTTGACCTTTGTTCCAGAGTAATGGCCCTTTACATTTTCACACCTGAAGGGCTGTAATGAGAAAAGTATTCCTCGCCCGGACTTGAAATTTGCATATAAATATAGGTCATTACATGACGTCGCAGAAAAGAAGTAGAACCGGAAAAAAGGTACCAGAAAGTATAGGAGATATTTGACAAAATTTGAAATTTTCACGTTTTTGATGCCATGGCGAAACTGCGACTCCAATCCGCACCATATTCACAGGACATTGAGAGAATATATATGTACATTTGCCTGTGAAATCTCAGGAATGTAGCTTTGATAGGCTTAGAGATATTAAAAAAACAATTTTCCCGAACTATTAAGCCGTTAAATGGTTCTCTCGCCCTCTTTGTGGTCATTTGTTGATTTCATCTATTCAATGGTCGCTGTTAATTTCGCTATAGCGATTCGGCTGTCGCACTCGAGGCATCCCGTGTTGGCAATAAAATTAATGTTGTGTTACATGACGGGGCTGGCTCATTTTTGGAAACCTTATAACTCTTGAACCGCAATAGATACGGACTTCTAATTTGTTGCCTGGTACTTCCAAGAATGAGTTCTTTCGTTGATAATGATCCCGAATTTCCTGGTACAAATGCAACTACGGAACAAATTTTGCCTCATGTCACATGACCATCGATATTTCAAGTCATTTTGTCGGGCAGAAATACAGCCTGTGAGAAGCACAGTCTCCAGGCGACCAAAACTCAAGCCTAACTTTCTCCATTCAAGCCATTGTTTGGACTCCATGGACAATTTTCTAAACACATTTCAACGTACTAACATTTTCGGATCGATGAAGGAGCCATCTAGGGCCCAAATGAAGCTCAAAAATGTGTTCATCAGCTGGCGCTTACCAATATAGGCAAGATTGTTAGAAGAAAAACGCAATAAAAAACTATAAGGTAGTAACAAGCAATGTGAAAAAAGCGTGTCTGTGCGTGTAAAGCGACCAAAACAAGAAAGGATCGCGACCAAAGCGGCCTGCGACCATGTATTTACTCATTTGCAGTAAGAAAGGAAAGACCGTTCATTGTACCAACAATGTCTACTTCTAATTGTTATTGCAGTGGTAAAGATTATTACGAACAATTAGTGTATGAGATATTATTATTGTTCCAGATTAGGTGACCACTGTATAGGTCAAGGTCGAGTGACCATTGATTGACCCAAGGTGAACATTGTATTGATCATTGAATATCTGCTACACATGATTTGGAGTTAATAAACGCATATTGACAGTCTCAATATTTCGACAAAGTTATATTTGTCATCATCAGGAGAAATGTGGCATTTTCATACATGTACATAGCTACAGAATATATACAGTTGCTGAGAAGATAACATGCTGAGCGGTTACAGTGGAAGGGTAATTGGCTAGACAGAGAATACACTAACATTCCCTGACGGGTGTCAGAACAATCAGTTGTTTTAGATACAGGTAGGTGGTCAACAGACTAAAGGATTAAAAGAACAATGAATGATTATTGACAAATAGCACAACCATAGAAAAATGGTTAACAGTTAAGATAAACAGTTTAGACAAACAAATAAGGCAGTAACAGCACACTTTTGTCGAAATGATCATATTATCTAAATAACTGAAGTTCTTTAGAGGCTCTAACCCCAGTATTTAACTCTGGACAATTACGGCGAATGGGCAATGATACCTTGAACAATAAATCATTCCAGTGATCTGCGGAATCTACAACCCTGGTGTTATTTAGAACAAATTGAGAAAGACAAGAGTCAAGCAGATTATCAAGTCTATTGGGAAGATCAAGCAGATCTTAACAATACTGAAAGTCTTCGCAGGCATAAACATGAGAATAAATTTCACTATTTTCTGTTGTGTGTTCAGTGATACATGTCAGTAGACATCGCTCTGTTTTTCCAATATAAGATTGGTTACATCCTGGACAGGTAAATTTATAAACGACATCACTTTTATACATAAGAGGGGTTCTGTCCTTGTTATTGATAATAGCACTAATTTTGGTCGTCTTCCAATGCACAATTATAATTGCCGGTTTGGTAAGGAACCGCTTGATCTTCTTTATGTATCTCTGGACGATTCGCTCCCCTTCAGGTCCAACATATGGGAATTTCAGTCAGATTTTGGGAATGTCGTTTTTCTGTTTCCTCTTAAAAAAGTTATAAATATTATTCTTGTATAAGGATAAGATCATTACTACCAACCTCAGACGAAGTACGCTGAAAAAGTTGATCACAGACTCTTGTACTAAAACACCATTTTCAACGATGTCTATGGGAGTCCATGACATTATCCCCCAGTGACAGTTTCCCCCGCGACCGTTTTCCCCCGCGACATTTTCCCCACCGACATTTTCCCCCACGACATTTTCCCAAGGCGACATTTTCCCCAGGTGACATTTTCCCCACCCTAATATTACGTGCTGTAATAATTACGATCTGCCGACAATCGCAGTCGCGGTCATTTACTCACCTTGAATTCAAGGGAGATTACTTCTTAGTTAAACATCGGCAGATGTATGCAAACGTGCCTTCTTTTCAGGCAAAATAAATAAGAATAGATTATCAATATCAAGTTCAGTTTTGACGAAATAAGACCAGTTGCCCGTACCATCAGACTAAATTAACTTATCATTGTTTATCATTGTTAACACTGATTGATTGAAAATGTAGTTTAAGGGCCGCTTAAATATCATTTTATCGTTTAAATAGTTCACAGCATGTACATGTAGTGCTGAAATATTGCTTGTACTTGTGCTTTATACATATTATTATTATATCTAATAAAAAATACACCTGAAAATTCAATATTGTTAATTTCGTTAAAGATGTGTTTGATATTGATAATCTATTCTTATTTATTATGCCTACGTTTGTATACATCTGGCGATGTTTAACTAAAAAGTAATCTCCCTTGAATTCCTAGAACTCTCCTACGTGCAAACGTAAAACAAAATTCAAGGTGAGGAAATGACCGCGACTGCGATTGTTGGCTGATCGTATTTATTACAGCACGTAATATTAGGGTGGGGAAAATGTCGTGGCGGAAAATGTCGGTGGGAAAACGTCGGTGGGGAAAATGTCGCGGGGGAAACTGTCGCTGGGGGATAATGTCGGTACCCCGTCTATGGGCTCTCCCTTACACGCTTGCTAATAAAAATAGTAATATACTAATGACGGAGCTGGAAAAATCTGTTATATACCAACTTATCCAGGATGGCACACTAAAATTTTACGTCAGATATGTGGATGACATGCTTGTGCTCACGAAACCGGACGACTTCAACATTATATTAGATAAACTAAATGCTTTTCACCCACAGATTAAGTTTACGGCTGAGGAATTCCCGGACTTCACTGACGTACACTTGCTCGACATCAAGGACTATCTACAACAATATACAGGAAATCTACCAACACCGGACAATACATTCATTTTGACAGTTTTGAACCATGGAAGACTAGAGCTCATAAAATTTGCAGCACAACAGCATTATTCAATAGAGAACTGGCTGTTATCAGAACGTTTCTCTCCTGGAACGGCTTCTCGTGTTCAATTTCCTCTCGCCTCATTAAAAGGTTCAAAGATGCACTTCAAACAACGCCTACCCCGAAACAGAAAAATGACATTCCCAAAATCTGACTGAAATTCCCATATGTTGGACCTGAAGGGGAGCGAATCGTCCAGAGATATATAAAGAAGATCAAGCGGTTCCTTACCAAACCGGCAATTATAATTGTGCATTGGAAGATGACCAAAATTAGTGCTATTATCAATAACAAGGACAGAACCCCTCTTATGTATAAAAGTGATGTCGTTTATAAATTTACATGTCCAGGATGTAACCAATCTTATATTGGAAAAACAGAGCGATGTCTGCTGACAAGTATCACTGAACACACAACAGGAAATAGTGAATTTTATTCTCATGTTTATGCCTGCGAAGACTTTCAGTATTGTAAAGATCTGCTTGATCTTCCCAATAGACTTGATAATCTGCTTGACTCTTGTCTTTCTCAATTTGTTCTAAATAACACCAGGGTTGTAGATTCCGCAGATCACTGGAATGATTTAATGTTCAAGGTATCATTGCCCATTCGCCGTAATTGTCCAGAGTTAAATACTGGGGTTAGAGCCTCTAAACAGGGTTCGTACACCTTTGGAGGCCCCAGTTTTCAAGGCCTTTTCAAGGTCTTTTCAAGGTAATAATTCCTGTTTTCAAGGTATACACTTTTTATGTAATAAAGGAATACAGACAAATGTTCTCAGTTTTCTTACCTTTTTTCACAACCAGTATCCAATGATACATAGACGTTTACTAATGTCTTGCTGAAATATTATTGTTCATACTTAACATTGTCATGCATTGACGATACGCTGTCTATTAAATGTCAAATATGACACTTATGTTAAAGATGTGCGATAGTCTGATGTTTCTGTCACATTAAAATGTTCGTGATGTCTTGTGGATAGCTTATTTATTTATACACCGTCACCCATGTGGCGTTCTCTGAGCCTTGTAGTCCGTAATTGGGCTACTCTGGTCCTCATCATCCGTCTTACATTTTCCATACCGCTGATATGCGTTTTGCCACGCATGTGGAAAGTCAAGTCCATTTTGCCGACGTCAATATCTTT
Organism: Hanleya hanleyi; assembly: GCA_036873755.1. Classification (NCBI taxonomy): domain Eukaryota; kingdom Metazoa; phylum Mollusca; class Polyplacophora; order Lepidopleurida; family Hanleyidae; genus Hanleya; species Hanleya hanleyi. The sequence continues at coordinate 8,212 of JAVTVY010052833.1, read as the reverse complement.
CTTTGCGTTTATCTGCATGCTGGCAAAGCCAGTCCTTATACTTGTCATCCTTTAGCCAATTTGTATTGAAAAGGCACACCATTTCCACAATTTCTATTTAGCAGATGATGTTCAATGTCAAAAACGAAACAATTTTCAAAAGCCGCCAAAAACCACTTCGTTCTGCTGGACCTGTCGGAAACCCGAAAAATATTCATTCGGCATGAAAACTCAATGGACATCTGGGGGTTCGCGATGTAGCGGGCCCACGTGATCAGGTGACATTATATATATTCATTGCGCAGAAGCGGTGACCGAGATTCAAACAGTCGGGAACCCTCCGCTGACTTACGAGAGCATACTTCAAGTGAGGTTTCTGATTTCAAAGGAGAGCCTGTATACCGTGGATAGTCTCCCTTTACAGAGTGTGACAACCATCTGAGAAAATAATCTTACGGTCATAATCGGGGCTTATTTTTGCTAACGGATGACAAAGGGCAAACTCAACTTTACAGAATTGACAACAACATGCTAAGAATTCCCGTTTTCAAGATACATGACCCGATTTCCCATTTTTCAAGGCATTTCAAGGCCTTGAATTTTAAATTGTCATTTTCAAGGCAATTCAAGATTTTCAAGGTAGTGTGCGAACCATGTCTAAAGAACTTCAGTTATTTAGATAATGCCAGATGATCAATTCGGCAAAAGTGTGCTGTTAATGCCTTATTTGTTTTTCTAAACTGTTTATCTTAACTGTTAACCATTTTTCTATGGTTGTCATGGTTGTGCTACATGTACATGTATTTGTCAATAATCATTCATTGTTCTTTTAATCCTAGAGTCTGTTGACCACCTCCCTGTATCTAAAAGAACAACTGATTGCTCTGACACCCGTCAGGGAATGTTAGTGTATTCTCTGTCTAGCCAATTACCCTTCCACTGTAACCGCTCAGCATGTTATCTTCTCAGCAACTGTATATATTCTGTAGCTATGTATGAAAATGCCACATTTCTCCTGATGATGACAAATATAACTTTGTCGAAATATTGAGACTGTCAATATGCGTTTGTTAAGTTTATCCGGAGTGACTTTGCTTATGCATTATGCCAAGCTAATATCAGTGGATTAACAAGATGATTTGGAGGTTTAACAGGTTTGTTTGTTTTGATAGACATTGAATTGCTAAAGTGGTTTATACATGTACTGATAAAACACAAAGATGTATAAATTTGGTTAACACAAATGTTGCATTTATCGAGTTGTATAAACCCTATAAAGCATTCTGCTATCGGGCTGACAGTAGTTATGATTGGTTTATAACATAATACCATAACGCTCTGTTACAATGATAGTACATGTGCTTCTGTTCATGTTAAGTATTGGTAGAATGCATAATGTGTTCACAAGTACATATCCTGTTATCAGTGCTTCGGATTTAAGAAGCGCGAGAGCGAAAGTGCTCAATCGCGCACCTGAATCAAAATTTAGAGGCTCTTTTTTTCGCGCTTCTTGAATTTATCGTATGGAATAATCTTTATTTACCTCTAATAACTTTCCATGAAAACGCAAGACGTTTCGTTTGAACACGAAAATCCGGAGGTGTGCGAGCTCTTCTGGCAAAGGAGTTAAACTTGGTCCCCACTGAAACGTCCTCGCTTATAATTGGTTAAATTTCTACAGCTGTGTAAATACTGACCAATCACAGCGGCGGATACAGTTGCATTCTGTGTGTGGATGTGTCGACGGACATATTGATGTCACATTTCATAATGTTAAGAAGTTTAAAAATAATACTAATACTTTTCTTGCAAGAAGAATCATAAAATGAGAGTTACTAGTTACATCCTCATTCTCGTAAATAGCTCTTCCAACAGTTTTTAGAAGGGTTTTTTTAGAGGAGTGATCGCTCTTCTTGACAAAATTAGAAGAGCGATTTTTAGCTCTTCTGGATTTATCAAATCCGAAGCACTGGGTTATCTAAACTAATTCAATGTATTGTCTATTATAACAGGATACAATCGGTCACTGCCCCTTTGTTACACTCCAATTGTTCTTCGTACCAATGCCAGTATGGGCCAATGACATTTATGTTCAACACTTTGACTGCTGACACACACTCAGCATTGTGGTGCAAATAAATTTAATAATCATACCACCACTAAAAACAGAGTTCTGTCCTCAATCAGAGCATGGTCACACACGTGTGGAAAATTGGGTTGCATAGGTGCAGGAAGCGAAGGGGGGCGGTCTAAACCAAGTTTTGAGATTCAGTTGACTGAACGTTGTTTGCTGCTGTATTAGTTCCATGCAGTGAAACATGGAAATGACGTAAATGCTATCACTATTTCAAGCTCGAGACCCAATGTAATGACTGTTAAAGTGTATGCTGTTTATGTCAACAAATTTGTCTCTCAAGATGCATTAATAATAATTCGAACATACCTCCAGCCCGTCTCAATGTTATAGCATTGTATCAAAACTGGTGTTGAATTTCCGATAAACACTGGCGAACACCTGCAGTGCTGTGACGTTGCCGGCAAGCGGGGATAAATATAGTGAGCACGCGTGTAATGTATACTTTCCCACAGTTTGCAACAATGTTCGCATTGAACAGCTGGGATGTGATGCCTCATTCAACAAGAGCCCAAGGGCTTCAATATATGCCCGTATATTTGGAATTACATTGGTTCAAATTTCAAGGTTGTTTAATAGCCTTGATTTCAATTGATCTAGCAATTCAGAGAAAGGTCTACAATTTTTTGCTTATGAGAATGTAACATATATCACATCTTATATTGAATGATAAACTAAAATGAGCTTAACTCCTGGTAACTAGTTGACCTTGAAGCAATAGCTGAGAGCTCACATATCCCTCACTGAAATCGACAATAGTCAAACACAAGAAAATAGTAGTTTTCCTGCAAATGGATTCCTTTCAGACGAGAGAATTTTTCATGAAGGAAGAAGAAACTGATGAAGTAAACCTTTGTTCTTGAGTTAATAAACAGGTGTGAAGTTCATAAAGGATTATTCTCCCCATTAAATTAGCAAATGTATGGTTTTTATTTCATAACAGTTTAACTAAATGAAGCGTTTCAAACATGGGAGACAACTTCACAGGACAATACCATATAAATGCAGGGGAAAGAACTTCGAATATTCCAACAATATTCCAACACATTTAGTCAGCTATTAAAGCTTGATTCAGTTTTGGGGGACTGCGACCTAGACCTTTGACAAATTGCATGATCTCATATGTATGGCTCCATTTTGCCATGTGAGTAAGGTATACTCAAAGTTTGGTACCAATCCATACCTTGAAACTAGAGCTATCGCATGGACGACAAATGTTAATGGATGAATGGACAGAACGCAACATCGCATTACACGACCTCGTCTTCGACAGGCATATGTAAATGTGACTTTTAATGATTTCTGATTTTGGGGTCACCGTGACCTTGACCTTTGACCTTGACCTCAATTTTGGTACACAACAAATTGTCTTCCCTCAATCTATCAATGCACACAAAAAATAATGATTTTTAATGATTTCCTGATTTTGGGGTCACAGTGACCATGACCTTTGACCTTGACCTAAATTTCGGTACATGACAAACCGTCTCCCCTCAATTTCTCAATGGACACAAAAATTCATGATTTTTAACAATTTCACGATTTTGGGGTCAGTGACCTTGACCTTTGACCTTGACCTACATTTTGGTATGTGACGCATCGTGTCCCCCTAATGTATCTACTGACACAATAAATGTTATTTTTAATAATTTCCTAATTTTGGGGTGAGTGACCTTTGACCTCGACCTAATTTTTGGTACGCATCACTTCATTTCCGCCTATTGAACCCACTCACAAAAAATTAGAAATTTTTAACGAATTCCTGATTTTTCAATCACACTGACCTTTGACCTTGACCTACATTTAATATGCAACACATCGTTCCCCCCCTAGGGCATCCACTCACCAAAAATTAGAACTTTAGACAGAAAACTGTCAACGATCAATGATTTCCTGATTTTTGGCAACAGTGACCTTTGACAACTGACCTCGACCTCAATTATGGTACGCGACACATCGTCTCCACCTGGTGTATCCACTCACAAAAAATTGCAACTGTGGATAGAAAACGTTCATAGATATAGACCGGACATGAACACTTCAGTGATTTCCTCATTTTTAGGCCAGTGACCTTTGACCTGTGACCTCGACCTTCATTTTAGTACGCGACACATCGTCTCCCCGTAGGGTAGCCACTCACCAAAAATTGGAGCTGTGGATAGGAAACTGTCCCAGATATAGACCGGACACGAGAACCGGACAGACGGACAGACGGACGGGCAGACAGACGGACAGACGGACGGAAACCGCCATCACATAATACGACCGCCTTTTGGGCGGGCGTATAAAAATTGTTTTGATCAATGTGGAAGGCATAAACTAATAGATTTTAGCTAATTTAGTAGAATTTCGTAATAACTATTCGATTTTGCATGTCTGAATCGAAATAAAGACCTCGGAAATCGGTTTCAAATTTTCCAGATAAGCACCAATTGGCACTCGTCCAGCAGTTTAGACCCTCAGCCTGCGGCCTCGGGTCTAAACTGCTGGACTCGTGCCAACTGGTGCTTATTCTCAGTCTTTATTTCTTAAGTATACAGTTGTATGAAAGTGGTCCAATAAGTATCTCAAAGAAACCTCTGAAAACGCCTAAGATCATGGGAAATGGAATCTGGGCATGCCCCTGGGTCTCCCTAGCGTGACGCGCCTTTGATGCTTATGGTATTTGAGGCCATTCCGCTCACACAGATCAAATCATAGTCCTATGACACTGGGTTTGTAACATAGCAGTAACTGCTTGGTAGCCAATCAGTAGATAATTCATAGGATCCAATGGCTGATCTATCCCTACCCAGTTGATTACCGGCTGGTACTGATCAGTCGAAAACTGAATGGTACTGCAAGGGGATCTTTCCTACATGCACCAGTACCAATCAGTACTCCATCAACCAGCAACTAACCACTTACTGAGTGGTAATGGTTACAATGTAGCAGCAGCTTGCCTGTATACACGTATATGGGAATAGGAGTGTCATATGAGGATAGGAGTGTTAGTTGAACACTGTACACTTCATATCAAAATTGCCCATGTTACTGATGAACAAAAGAAATTCCAGGCCGTATTTATGTAGCCACTGTGATGTAGCCAAATCTATACTAGCACAGATTGTGCTCAACTGCCTATATACTGAACTTTGAATGGACAAATAAGCACAGCATATCTACCGGCGACCATACATGTACCTCTATAAATGGTCACTCTAGACATCACAGATCACCCAACTATTAAGCTTCACACATTCGAACAATTTTAGACTCCTCGTGTCAGCAATGCTTGAACAACATGTACATTTATTTAAATTTGTAATCGAAATTACATTTATATTTCACTATACATCCAACAATTTTAGTTAGAACCGAGCGGAGTGTGCCCGTCACGAGGTTGAGTTTCTTTGGAGATGTCAACGGTCACCATTTTTAACTCTACTACTCCGCTCAGCGAATGGGTTTACTTAGGACCCACTCAGGTCAAACTCGTCAATGGCATCACGGACCAGTCAAACGATATTCTCGCTTACCCGGATCAGTTATAGAAAGTCGTGTGAGCCAGTCGAACAAGCCGTACTTGAAAGAGGTGATCATACCTGGTGTTACAATGGTACCTGCAGTAGCTGGTGAAGTCCCCACAAGACCATAACACAAATGGTGGGATATTCTTGGCTTATTTTGTCACGAGAGAACTTGTCAGAAACAAGCTATAGACATTTAGGATGTGAAATACGGTGAGGCAAAAGTTGAATCTGCATGGTCACACAAAGGAAGGTACGGTACATGCACAACATAATGTAGTAACGTTGTACCAGAAATTACAATTATTGCCTATGGTTCTTGAGGAAACTTCTCCCTAGATATGACCTAGGCACCACAAGAAGATGGCTCCTACAGAACTCAGACAATACATGTACCTGATCAATAATGGAACAATCCAGTTTACCTGCAGTGAACAAGGACAGGCCCTGCATTGTCAAATTGCAATAAAGTATCCCGGATATTCTCACGGAAGTCATACAGCCCCTCAGCATCTTCAGGATTCTGTTTGTCTGGCCAGCGTAGGTAATGATAGTGGTAGATAATACGAGTATCTACACCCTGGAAATAAAAACAATACTCTCAATATATGTACACATCGAATGTCACGTATTGTGAAAAGTTTGAGGTTATTCGGTTTCATATGATGGCCGAGAAGGGACATCGCTGTATTGTGTTAATGAATCTGGACCGACACACGAAGGCAGGATGCGAAGTCAGGATGCGAAGGACGAAGGCAGGATGCGAAGCGTGAAGTCAGGATGCGAAATCAAAACATGAAGCGCGAAGTCAGGATGCGAAGTCGCGAAGGCAGGATGCGAAGTGGCGAAGTCAGGATGCGACTTCGCATCCTGACTTCACGCTTCGCATCCTGACTTCGCATCCTGACTTCGCGCTTCGCATCCTGCCTTCGCGACTTCGCATCCTGACTTCCCGCTTCGCATCCTGCCTTCGCGACTTCGCATCCTGACTTCGCGCTTCATGTTTTGATTTCGCATCCTGACTTCACGCTTCGCATCCTGCCTTCGTCCTTCGCATCCTGACTTCGCATCCTGCCTTCGTGTGATTCATAACACAATACAGCGATGTCCCTTCTCGGCCATCATAGTTTCAGCAGTTCACAGACTATGCTAGGGTCTGTAATCAGGATAATTAAATTGAAAATGGACGTCATTTTGGACATGAATGCTTCTGCTCCAGATCCAAGAAAAAATGACAATTTATGTAGATAAGATTATGTTGCAAATCAGAGACTAAGTAGTCGGTGAATTGATAGCACTATTTGGCTTCAATATAAACATGAGTCGTAAGGTCACATATCCACCCCACCGGATTTTTCCGAGTCATAATTGAGCCGAAACAAGAAAATACTAGTACTGCTTTAACACTGCTCAACGTTGAGATAAATAAATAGGATCTGACCTTGAAAACATAGGTCAAGGTCAGTCATCTTCAATTTACTTCTGCATCATCAGATGCATACAGAGAATTAATTTGGAAGGCCTGGCTATACTTCAAGATATCATTATAAACATCTAAATGACCTTGTAAAAATAGGTCAATAGGGGATAATTGCAATAGGTCAATCAAGTGTACCACATGTATGATCTCTGTACTTGGAGCAAACAAGGTACAAGTACGTCACTATGATCTCTGTACTTGGAGTAAACAAGGTACAAGTACGTCACTATGATCTCTGTACTTGGAGTAAACAAGGTACAAGTACGTCACTATGATCTCTGTACTTGGAGTAAACAAGGTACAAGTAGATCACTATGATCTCTGTACTTGGAGTAAACAAGGTACAAGTACGTCACTATGATCTCTGTACTTGGAGTAAACAAGGTACAAGTACGTCACTATGGTCTTTGTACTTGTAATAAGAGAGATGAACTATGGAAGTAATAAGGTAGGACACTATGATTTGATTTCCGAGCTTGCACTATTGGAGTACCACAGGAGGTCCCTATGATTTCTGCACTCGTATGTACTCACACTGTGAGTACTAGGGTGTACCAAATAGGTAACTCTGATTTCTGTACTTGATACTATGGCTTTCTGTACTTGTATTTTACTCACACTGGGGCGAGTGAGTGAGTGAATATGATTTAACATTGCTTTTAATACTATTTCAGTCATATCACGATGAATTGGTTCCTATTCCTTTTCACACCCGGAAACCACATGGATAGGGTCCTATTCCTTTTAACACTCAGACCCCACCCATGGGGTCCTATTCCTTTTCACACCCGGACCTCCGGGCAGCACTAAGGGAGATCACTATGATTTCTGTACTTGTATTTATGTGTACTCACATTGCGCACATCAAGCTTGCGTATTTTGAAGTTATCCCTGCATTCCTTGGAGGAGGAGAGCAGAGAGACTGTAATACCTCCATACTGTATGGGAGAATCTTCCTTGTCTGGCCAATACTGGTAACACTTCTCCTACAATTAATATACACTATATAGTCACTACTTCTCCTGCAATTAATATACACTATACAGTGACTAATAATTGAATCCCCCTGTCCAAATTCAACCACCCCCAATTTTGTGGAAAAAATCCACT